>LLEY01000154.1:0-146062 GCA_001414485.1 Calycina herbarum | reverse complement strand
GGGGTAAGGGAGGCAAGGGGGGCGGAGACCGGGACTGGGCTATGGAGGGCACGAAGCGAAGGTGCGAGGTGCGAGGTGCGAGGTGTGAGGTGAGGGTTGTTGGATGATGGGATGGGATGGGGATGGGGATGGGGGGAGGTGCAGTAGTTTAACTGCAGATTGCAGCAGCCCTTACTTGTACTGGCCTCAACTGGCTCAACTATTATTCACATAGTGTTTGGTGTTTGGACTCGAAAGCGAAAGTCTTGGAGCGCAGCTTTTGGTGGGTTGCTGTGATCCAGGCATGCTTGTTACATTGGCATGCTCATACGAGTCCTTTTGCTCTGCCGTCCCAGCGTACTATTCTTAATCTATTTCCGTTTTTATTCCATCAGTCCTCACATAGAAGTTAGAAATCAGCGGTAGATTATGCAGTGATTGATTGAGTAATTGTTTGGTTGAGATTCACATCTTGCTCTGCCTCTGCCTCTGCCTCCTGCCGTCCCTCGGCGGGCTGTCTTCGTTGCATCGCTTTTCCAAACTGCCCCGTCATCATGTCATGGTGGGGTGGTTTTTGGAGCTTCGCAGCTGGGGCATTGGGGCAAAGCAACCTTGGAAGTGCAGCGCAGCGCAGTGCAGTGCAGTGCAGGTGGATATTGACTCTCCACTGCTAAAAGCGCATCTCCATCCCCAGCCCAGCTTTCTCCTCATCTCCAGTCTCCAGTCTCCAATAGTAAATTTAGTGTACAATCTCCACTACTTTGTCCCTCGCGCAACGCTCAGTGGTGACTATTATCAGCATGCTTGCGGAGCCTTCCCATACTCGTACATAAGATCGAGTAGATGGATCGTGATGCAGATTGAGCATAACTCCCACTCCAGCGTCCGTCCGATGGGAAGGGAAGGAAAGTTCGAGTACCAATTTTGATAAGGTGTTGAAGTATCAGGTCCATGCAGGACTAGACTACGCCTATTCTGGGCACAGGAAAAAGCCACGACCAGGGTTGCCACAAACGTTGTGACCTGCAATTTCTCGCGCAGCCATCTACGTATTCAATACAACCAAAGTACGAGTACCTTATCTCTTCCAGTACATAGATATGAATGGCTTCCAACTGATTTTGCAAACTATGTCAAATCGTCAGCTTCGAGCTCCTTCACTAAGGGCATTCTCAGCTCAGACTCTGCCGCGTTCACGGGTCGTAAGCTCCCGTATCTTGGCTGCGAGCCAGACTCATTTCAATCCACTGTCGCGTACGGAGTACTAGCAAGTACTACTAGGAGTAGTAGTAGTATAGTACGGAGGTAGTAGGAGATAGACTTTGTCGCAGTGGCAACGTAGGAAAAGGGGGGTTATCGAAATCATCAACAGTTTCTGCTTTCTCCTTGGTGTGTTGACAATCTCGCCATTCATCAAAACTCAAAACGACAAAATAAAAAAGTTGGTGGAAAGTATGACCGGGGTCCAGGTGCCAAGACCGCCACACATATGCCCCTGCTCCTTCGGGCCAAGCATCCAAGTGAAGACTGGCATGGTAGCCCCTGTCGACCTCCTCACCAAAGTCGCTTCGCAATGGAAGAATCGGCAAGTTGCTAGCGACTCCAGGGCGAGAGTATTCATTCCACTGCCTGCAACTCACCGTCGCCTCACCACTTTCCATTGTTCAATATCCCACTATCAATATCCATGCTGGATTTGGGTAGCACAACTGATATGGAATGCGACAACCTTCATGGTAATATATACAAGAGACATCATTCTGCCAATGATCCGCATCCAGATTATATTGGCTTGTGAGGGGGAGGCGAGGGAGCGATGGAAGCGCCAGGCATCTTTCTTTGGCTGCACCCTCCAGGATCCCCTCAAACGATCCCTTATATCACGGCCAGCGTCGTCGTCTATCTTCTCGTTGCTGCAAAAGACCTGCACGTCTGCAGCCGACCCAATATATCTCAGCATCAACTCCTCTCTTTCTTCTCAAATCATGCCATTGAGCGAATACGGTCTGAGTGGATTGTGGCATCAAGTGCCTGCTGCCGTCAACTTTCTCTCCGTGTGGAGGACTCTACAAAATACACTTGCACGAGTCTGGGGTACAGCTAGATGACAAGAGTACATGTACAGTAAGTACGGAGGTACATACAAGTGTACATCCCACAATTAGGACCCTTCTTCTGGCCCGCAACTCTATACTTTGCATGTCCCTACTCCCGGCCGCGTCGGCATTGGGAAACACTCCTCCAGTTTAGGAAACACACTTCACACTTTAGGTGCACTGTGAATGCCGTTGAGGCCGATCACCAGTCGTTGGGGACAGGAACGCGAGCATTACAACGGCCAAGTACCGTAAGACATGTATGTCATGACCAAATCGTCTTGCTGCAAGCAGGAGATGCAGATCCCGAAAATCGCCATCATCACTATCAAACAAAGCCTCGCTCCCGATTCTTACATGTCAACAGCTGATAAGGCAATTGGTGTTGTGTTACACGAATGGCCGACTCATCACCGCCTCTCCGGCTTCGGACGAGGATGAGAAGAGGCTTCCTCTTACTGCCCGAATTTCTATCACAACTGAGCATCTCTCTCCGGTGGCAACAATCTGACGTTGTCAAGCTTCTGTACTTGTACCCCAATACACCTTTCCGGTGTTCAATCGACAAACCTTTCTTCAACGCCTGGACGAAAGGATGGCAGTCAGCCTCGCAGTAAACGGCACGCTCGGCATATTCTTCAATGGCCAACCACGATTCCTTTCCCTTCGCCTACAGATGAGGGGCTGATCACTACACTACCTTCTTGACGCTGGTTACAGTTGCAGCACGCAGATGCAAGCAGATGCAGACGCAAATGGCAGCGAGATGGAGACGTTGGAATGCCAAAACCATATGCTGCTTGGCCGACAATAGCCCTTCCAGCCCTTCCAGAAGCACTGCACCATATCTGATACCAATAGGAGGCGCGCGGTACCCTCCACCGCCGATTTTACTCCACAGCCTGTACGATGGGATGCGGCCTCCATCCAATCATGGCCGCTACTATCGCACCACCAACTCAAGACATTCAAAACATGGGATTGTACGATAGAAACCCGGAACTCGGCGTGGATTTTGAATACCTGTCCTCCGTGTAGAGTAATATTTGCCTGCAAAGCAAGAGCCAGGAATGCACAGGCATTGATATTACTGGCAATCTCGCGGGATAGGGAAATCAGAACCACGATCAAAAAGCGGCTGCATTGGCAGAATGACCTTTTTGACTGTCTAAACACGGAATGCATAAGATACGGTGCAAGTGAAACTTTCGACGGGAGATTTCAACGATTCCACCTGGTACTTCGTGCCTACACATCTGTTTTGCGGCACGAATTACCGTATCATCATCATCATATGATCATCTCATCCTCTCATGATAATGAAATACCCCACGAAATGCATGAATACCACTTCGCGGCTGATGAACAGCGAACAGCTGATTCTCTTCAGATCCTTATCAAGCAATCGTCGTCATCTCTGGCATTGAATTCAACAATGTCCGCTTATCAGGCTGCGAGGATGGGACTCATGGTGGATGAGGGGTGGTGGTTGGTCGCTTGTCGACGCCAAGGGCACTAGATGCATCCATGGATCCTTCCAAGCCCCCACTTTATATCCAACATCGTGAACTTGGGACAGGGAGGTTGAAGACGATACAAAAGTGACATTCCCATCTTGGAAATTAACAAGATCGGCGAGGTCGAGTGCCTGATCCACTCCAACCGAGACTCCCTCCCACGCACACCCACAGTTCGACGCCAGATCTAAGATTGTGATTCTAAATATTCGACATTCTCTTCAGCGTTTTCTTTTCAGCCTCAGGTTCTCGCACCAGATGTTTTCTTTTCACAAATTGGCGCGAGACATGGGGAAACGAGATGACCTCATTGCTCCATAGCTTTTAATTTCTCATCGCGGCAAAGTGTTACCGGCTGCACAGTCATCAAACAAACAATCTCCTCGCCATTTGCAGAAGCTTCCGAAATATTTCGCTTTCGGGGTCACGCCACCTCATAATGCTCATTCGACAACATAATTCATTCCTTCGACAGCATAATTCAGTCGACAGCATAATTCATTCAACAACATAATTCCAGCAAAGTTCAAGTTTGAAGATAGCAACTGAAGACTAGTTTTCGTCAAGGAGAATTCTTCAAACGTGTCAGGCCATTCCATTCCAAACCCTTCTCTTATCTTCAAAACCCAAGCCTCCGGTCAGAAATGCGACGTCTGCTGCTTCAAACAATTCGACTTCCACATCACGATATGGCGGTGTGAATTTAGGTCCAATGGCAACCTCTCACTTGCATAAACGTCGAGTCCACCATCCGCGCCTCGCCCAAAACATGTCAAGCTTCAACACCAAGAACAAGGGCTCGGCCAACAACTTGAACCCCTCAGCGCTCCGTGCTCTCTCAAGCTTGGGCGAAAACTGCCAAAACTTCCTAGGGAACCCTGACAGGAAGAAGACTCGCTACACAGAAGTGCACGAGAAAACAAGGCATGCTCATCACCATCCCTGTCAAGCAAAGGGTCGTCTTTTTGATTTGCCAAGAAGGTATCTCTTCAATGCCCCAATTCTAACGCCACCTTTTGCCGGGGTGCTTCTTGGGCTTGAAGGAGGACTGAGACAAATGATGATGACTTTGGAGGATTCTTCCAACAAGTTGCGCGAAGCTGCGGAGTTTTTCAAGATTTTCAGGTACAAACGCTTCGTACACAGGTACAGTACGTTGGATTGGTCTCAATCTGCGTGGTACAACCACACCCCGCATGATTGTCACTACATTTTGGGATTCTTCAAAAGCCTCTCGAGAGGTCGAGCGCGCTTCAGGGCTTTTCTTGCCTATTGGTTTTCATATTTAGACTCATACTCGTCTGAACCAACAAGGTGGAGACACGCAGGGACTTCAACTAATCAATCCAGTGCTTCAAGTCCATGTTACAGAGCAGGCGGGGTACAGAAGCTGGAGCAAGAAACGCCTCCACAACGACGCGCTCTTTTTTTAATCAATGCGAGATGCAACAGCCTCAACCTTTCCCCGCAAAGCACAAAACTCTTCCATGCTCATCACGCACAATGCGATATAGAATTTGCTGACGGCATCGCCTCTTGTTGCGGGGAAGATGCTATTTTACAAATTCCATGCCAATCAATGCTTCACCGACAACTCGCAGGTTTGCACCCCCTCACCGATGTTGCATATCATACTTACACATCAGATTCAGAAACACATATTACTTCTGAACGCGTTCTAAGGGTTTTCCTTCCCATATTGGGAAAGGTTAAAGATGTGCCACTGCCGTCCGGAGACTACGAAAGAAAGAAAAACTCTATCACTGACTAAAAGCTTTAGAAAGGCGGTGTATAGCTAACTTGATACACTTCTTCGTTTATACAACGCATCGAGCCCTATGAATAAGGTTTACCTAGTCTTTGAGGAAATGCGAGTCGATCCTCTAAAGATAGTTTGCTCTTTCCCTGCAAAAATCTCTGTTTGTGTTTCGCGTTTTAACACCCCGCCAAGGGGAAAACGCCACAGGACTGGGATGAGTGAAATCTCGGATTTCCTCAACCGAACTCTGATTTACGCCACTGTGGCTGAGGACCTTGATATCGTTGACATTTGGTTTCAGTGCCACATATCAAAGAGATGAGTATTCTTTGGTTAGTTACATCAAGCGAAATCGGAGTTCTCTGTTAGACAATTCTCCATATTGGGTTTTCTAAATAAAATAAAAAGTTGTCGGAACCGCCGGTCTTCGGTCCAAGACTCGCCAAGCTTTCACTACCCCCCAGCTCTCAAAAGCCCAGACCGCAAGTTGGGCTGGGCGTTTTTTTTTGGTGGCTTGAAAAAAGGCTCCACCATCACTCCACTTTGTTAAATATGAGACCACACCCATCGGAGATCGGGTTCGTTTGCGTCAAGTACAGAACTCTGAACTCTCGGTTCTTCGCTGGGTACGAGAGAAGGAACATCGCGTTGGGAAGGTAAGATTGGGGGAAAGTGGTCTGGTTTCCACGCCATTATTTTTTTCGGAAAAGATGGTGGATGTTCCACATGAAGGTTACCGATAGATACCGGTGGTATCCTGCGTATCATCCTGAGAGGATTACTGGAGGGACGAGATAAGAAGACCCTGCTTGCATATCTTCTCTCTTTTTTTCTCTTTCTTCCTTACTTGCGCCTTGCTTACGTCCGCTTGGTTATTGGCGTCTGGGGGATGAGGGGTTGATCGGTTGATCGGTTGATTGGGTGATTGGTTGATTTGACTGCTTGGGGGTCAGGCTGGGAGGGGCAATTGGTTACCATACTTACTTTCAGGGTGTCTAGGGTGGGGGAGGGGGTTTTTTGATCGACCTGAGGTTCCACCAAAGGTTATTTTATTGAGACTTGGAGTCGTAGACAAGTGGCGAGTGTGGTGTTGCGATTTTTTGATGGTTGGGTAAGATGGATTGGAGCTTTTTTGAGGGCTTGGTTTGTGTGTGGAGGGGAGAGGAGATCTATTGAGTGAGTACCTTTTGAGATTGTTGTGCGCGTGTGTGAAGGCGAGGAGGGGTTGTGAGGTTGTTCGCCACGAGAATCATTGATGGAGATCTTTCAGAGTGTGTTTGTGTGTTTGTGGGTGAGGCGAATCTTGGATTCCTCGTTGGGGTTTGTATATTATTACTTGATTGGGATTCAGAGCGGCGTTGGGGAGGTCTGTCTTTACACTGACCCTTGTGGTTTTATTTGACCCTTTTAAAACTTCCTCCCCCCCCCCCTTCCTCTTGTACGGAATAATCCGCCGGTTTTAGGACATCCTATACTGTTATTAACTACTTATAAAAAACTATATTAATATATCTATGAGTTATAATTATTAATTTCAAGGTTAATTGGCTTCTTCGGAATCTACTGGAATTTATTTCGCATTTTTGCGAATTTTTATTCCTCTGTTAAGATTCAACGAGGTAATAGGCAAATCGGCGGATTATTTCGTACACGAGGAGCCCCCTTGGGTTTTTATCAGGTATGGGTCCAGGAACTCAAAAGGGAATAAATGAATAGATAGATAGATGAATGAATGAATTATATTATTTCTCCTCTCTCATCCTCAAATTTGTTTGCATCTTTCTTCTATTATCTAAATGGAGGACCTCCAGGTCAATGAAAGCGACAGTAAATACGTCGGGTTTGCACTCGATAACTTTCACTTCTTATCTGAAGTTTTGGGAGAATCATTTCTACTGTCCTTAGAACGTTCTTTGCATTATACAATAATGTTCGGGCAATAAGCTATCTCAAGACAGGGCAGGCATGAATCAAATGTATTGTCCATCGTGAGCCTGGCCTGGGTACTTGTTTCGCAGTACCAATATTACTACGACGTATCTAACCAAATAGTTGTAGTGAAATAAAATACAAGAGTTAATTAAGATCTAATCTAAAAAATGTCCTTGAACCCACAGACAAGGCCGCTAGAAACCATAAACAAGGGAATTCAAGCTACTATCCCCCCCCTAATTACATTGTATGCTCACGGTCGTTTTAGTATGGAAAGTGTCTGTGCACCGTACAATGTAATCAGGGGGGGGATAGTAAAAGCCAGGGTTTTATAGAGCTTCCAGGGCCTGGGTAGTCTTAAATCTCGCTACAACTATTCGGTCGGATACGTTGCAGTGCTTCCCCGCACTTTACTAACCCAATTACTAACCGCATCAAGAACCCCAAGAAAGGGAGGGAGAGAGGACCCGTCGATCTAACCTATAACTAACCCAAATAAGAAACTAACTATAATCGGAAATAGACCAATAGAAGAAAATGTGAGGCGAAGCGCGAGAGCATATCAATTCACGGGGCTAGATCTAGGTCCACCTCAGCTACTTTTTTCTGAAACTTTAAAATTTTAAGAAGGGGAAGGGGTAAACTTTGTATCTCGTTAGAGGGAAACTAGATACTAGTACCTGTAGATTAGGATCGGATGGTTCAAGATCCGTCGCGTCAGCTGTTCTCTTTTTTTTTTGTCTCTTGAATCACGGGAGATGGTGGTATACCGAATCAGCATTTTGGATTTCAGTGTTACCATTTCCATTCTTCGTTTTCTTGTCTGTAGGTCCTGGTTTAATTGTTTGGCGTTTGGTTATCTAAGGAGATAAAAATGGGGATGATAGTGGCGCTGAGGATGAGGGGTTGATGAGGTGTTCTTTTTGTGGGGTGGGTTTCACTGTTGTGGTTGTGTGTGGGAAAGAGGGGTGTCTGTTTACCCCGGGTTCTCCTTGTTTTGTTTCGTTTATGGTTTTGGGGATGTGAGGGGTGGGGGTGTGGTACCGCTTCTTTTTGTTGGCATCTCTTTTGGGTTCGTTGTTGGGAGCGGGGAGTGAGGTGTTGAGATGAAATAAAATGCAGCTTCAAAAGAAGCTGGTTGGGGCTCATCGTGTACATTCCGGATAGGAAATTTCGATGGAAGCATGGTGGTTTTCTCACGAGGTTGATTGAATGAGCTTTCATCTAATGCTTCGGTCTTTTCCACTCTTTCTATTTTTGCAGCAAAAAAAAAGAGCTCCTAATTTCTCTCACCTTTCTTTAGAAAACACTCGCTTTCACAACAGGTTCTTGGATGCTATGGTCACCTTGAAAACAGCAAGATGTAAAAATCACACTAGCAAGGAAGTGCTGGAAGGGGTTGAACTTCCCGGTTATTGTCAACCACCCATTCTGAGCTACTCCCATCGATTGACTTGGTGATAATTCACACAGTGCTATACCTTTCCTATGTGCTTGAGAAACTCGGAACTCTCGAAAAAGGTTACTAGTCTTGTATATGGCTGATTCAACAAAAAAAACTGGCGCTACTAGTCACTCAGTATCTTAACTCCTGAGATCCTATCCAGTAGGTGATGTGCACGAAGTAAGGACCTTTTGGTATTTCTCGGGTGTCTACAGAAGAGGTGTTAGGGGCTTCTCTCGAAACAAGGAGCGAATAATTTAGTGCTTATGGGGTGAGACTGCACAGTACTTCTACACGGAAGTCTAAGCGAGACGAGTTCCTTGAATATATCCCGAGGGAGTGGTTGTCAGAAGGGGATATGAAGCGATCATTTTGTAGATTGTGAGTTATGACATGTCTTGGTGTGTGGCTTTATCTTTTGAGAACATTGAAATTTAGTTGCTAGTTTTCAAAAATTATTGCAAATATTCGTTTTGGTGTTGTGTGATAGCAAACTTTTTTTCAGCAACCTTTCTAGCGCCCATAGGGGTTGAAACAAAGAAGGGATACTTCAAAACTTGAGAGGAGGCGGAAGAAAGAGTTAGAGTCGCAGTTGAAAATGTGCCGAGAAAAGGATCTGGGAGCTTCGGGCAAGGTTCTGGGTACTTGGTATGTATCGTTGACATGTTTAGAGTCAAGAGATACATAGGCAGTTTGAGGGGTGGTCGTCTCAAGAGAGGGGCCATGGAAGTCGAGAATGGAGAGGGAGGGTGTGTTCATCGACATCCTGGGCTCAGCACTAGCGGAGGGCAAAGAGGAGGTAGGGACTTAGAAAATGGTAGGTGTGGTGTCATTGGTATATGATTTTTGTGTCTTTGATTAGATTTCCCGAAGCGCGTTTGATGGATAGTATTAATACTCTGAGTGAGGTGGATTGATGAAGAGGCTTTTCAATTTTTCGAGATCTGCTAAGCAGAGATATTCCGTTGTGATTTTGAATTATTTTCAGAAATTTGTCGTTTTTGCTATTGTTTGAAGTTGGAAGAAATTAGACGACATTTGCTTGCAAATGAAGCTTATCAAACAGCATCAATACCGAGTAGAGGGTAATATGGCATCAATTTCTCGAAGGGGGAGAATGGATGGTCTCGGTAAAACCGAGATTCGGCAACTGCGGGAGATAGGGGGGAGTGAGAACTTTGAACGAGAAAGGTGTGGTTTCACTGCTTGTGTGTTACACTCCAAATATGGGAAAGAGGGTGTGATTTTTTGCGGGGTCTGTTTCTGAAAGTGTTAGAGTACAGATGCTAGGTAACCTCATTTTATTAGGGGTATTTGAGATTGGAAATTCTAGAGAGGGTTATTGAAGAATGTTGGGGATATGCTACTTCTGAGGTCCTGAGAAGATTGGAGCTGGACTTCAAGGGCGAGGAACGTCTTGTTGATACTGTTTATCACTGTTCACCCATTTTGCTTTGTTTTAGAGCGGAACTCTTCGTGTTATTGTTGCATCTTGACTCATTTGACCTTCAATTGTTTGTGTAAAGCAGTGTTGCTACCCTTTTCGGAAACCCCCGTAAAATCTCTTCATTTCAAGTGACGATTAGCTACACAGTCAAAGCAATCCTCCACCTCGAAACAAAAATAAGATACTTGGCCCCCAACACACTCGATCCACATGCATCGTGACTTTGAAGTCTTTCGGCTTCACATGCATCATCACGCATGGCCTTCCAACACAGCCTATTTACACAATAAATGCACCCCACAATCGTCAAACCCTAGCCTTGAATGTCATGAGGTACAGCTGCAGATGGCGTAAAACTGTCAGGTGGCATCCACGTGCAACGTGAAACGGGGGACAGCCCTATGATAGATATCTTTTGCTTTTTCAATTGGATCTTGGCTGTGAGTTGGCATTTCTTACAAATATCAAGTTTTGCGTGGGGAAGTTTAATTGAGAACGAGAAAGTTTTGAGTAAGTTTTTGGACAGTCGATAGGAAGGAAAGAACCATGGGTTACACGACAGGATTGCTGCGGTTATTGAAGGCGGAGAAATTCCTTCTGCGGGGTTGGGAAATTTGCGATCTCGGGAATTTGACACAACTTGCTCGCGTGCTCTAGGCTTGTTTGGGTGGAGTTCAGATTGCAGATTGTGGGGAATGGTCATATTAGAAATTGTTTACACAAATTTGTTTGCGAATAATGAGAAACCTATAACTCGTGAATTGAGGGGTAGACGTTAAGAAGCCACACAATCGGCAATTGGCTTTAATTGAATCGAATAAATCGCTGATGGAGCAAACGATACTTGAAGGCAGGAGGAAGCCGCTACAGAGTTTACTGGACCGGCATTTGATAAGCGACCAATCAAGCAAAAGAGTGAATCTTGATTCTTGGGACCAGTTTTGTTTTCCAGGAATTAGCAAGGATCTTTGTCGACCAAAAATAATATAATGAAACTTGTATAGGAGTAGCAATTTCAAATGGATTTTCAAGAGGCGTTTTGCGCTTCTGATCACCCTTTTCCTACCCCAAGCCGCCCACAAAAACAACACAAGCTGAGTTTCGCAAGACAATTTTTGGCATGTGCTTGAATCTTTGTTGCAATCATTTATCATATTAATATCGATCTCTGCAACTATCCCTGTCAAAAATGTCTTCTAAGTGTCAATTCCTAAGCATTGTAACCCTCAGGGTCCTGTAACACAGGAACAGGAAATGTAATATTCACGCCACAACCGAAATCAATTCCACAACAGCATTATAATTGCTCCCCACCACCTCCGAGACAACTCCGTGGGAGAGCACAGGGTGTGGAGGAACGGAAGCGGATGAAGTTGGAAGGTCGTAAATTTGACGGGCTTAGGCGCCGCAAGTGGTTTCGGATAAAAATTGCGAGACGTGTCGCGTAGAACAGAAAGAAGGCCTAACGTTACATGCATAAAATCTTGTGTGTTCGTAGAAGCCATTATTTTTGGTGGGTGATGCAAGCGAATTTGTGGTCTACGGTATGAAGTGGGGGGTAGATAGGGAGATATGTTGGCCGTGGTTAAGCGGGGGTGGAAGGTATTTGTTGCTGCCCAAGCTGGAAGTATACTTTTGCGCTGTGAAGAAAGCCTCGGAGAAGGCTATAAATCTTGTTTGAGTGGAAATATGTATTGGAAACGCATATTTAGTGGAGTAGATACTGATTGTAGCGAATTATTGATACGAGATTGAACTCTTAGCTCTACCGCTTGGTGGGTCACTAAATCTGTCAACGTGAATTTGTATGAAGCACAAATGCCAATCAGATATCCAATGGATTTATGCGACAGAATACACTCAAAAAAAAAACTAAAATTAATGACTTGTAAATTCAAAATACGTAGCTAATGCAAGTTGTATGAACTTGAGTTCATGTGCGAGGTATGCAAAACTGCTTGGTTCTCTCGCAAACAGAACACGGAAACAAATGAGAAGTCGAGACAGTAGACTAAGACGCAGAGTCAAAGAAAGAGTAGTTTCTCATTCTCTCTACGATTACTTTCGATTCCAAAAACGCCTGAGAAAATACGGGTCGCCGGTTTAAGCGAATACGCCTTTCTGGCGCAATTTTTGTGATACCGTGTAGAATGGAAATGCCGGAGCCATAATCAACAGTTTGATTACTTTCAAAGCGTTAAGTCAAGTTATATGCTCTCGTATGAATCACTTTTACATGACATCCAACTTTAGATTTACATGACAGCTTCTTGGGGAATTTTTCAGATCCGTTACTCACTCTTTGCAAATAGGCCCCTCTCTCCTTCCTGGTGGCTCGACAGTTTGTAATAACTCTCAGTTAAATTCAATCTTTTCCATGTTCTCGAACATAGAGTCCATATGTAAGAGTCCTGAGCTTTGCTCTGAGTACACCCCATCCCGCTACTTCCTCGGGACGAAAGCTCATAATATTATGCGAGAACGTTTAGAAGAATGGGTAGTCAGAATTCTCATTCTTCTAAAGCTTCCCGGGCAATATAAGTAATTATCCCAGACTAGTGCGTATAATCAAAGTAAAGAAGGTGTACTCAGAGCAAAGCCCATGCTTCTTATCCCAAACGAGTAAATGGTTGCTCAAATATATTTCAGAAGCCTACAAGTTGTTTGTAAAACTACCGCTCTCCTTCATTTCAAGTCACCATCACCTCTCAATCTGACTCCGAGGCTCAAATTCCTTTACCCTCCCCTTCGCAAAGCCTACATAGCCCGACAATAGACTAAATTTGCTACAAATGTGGAACCAGTCTGCTTGAGCAACAAGGATCACCCAGAAAGGGAGCTCTTCACCCCCCAAGATAAAATTGTCTTGTTCTCCCATCTCGAAGTCGTCCACTCACTATTGCATTCTACAGAACGCCGTGAGAAAGTTAAAAAAGTAAAAAGAGGAAGGCCGGGCTTGTGGAAGTTCAAGTGCCTTTGATCTTTTAATCTTAAGCTTGGGTTTTGTGTGACCTGACACCTTTCTCAGAAAGGTGGTCATTTAATTAGAGTTAAGAGCACTGTCTCCCAAGAGGGTTCTTAAACATTCGATATAAAAGAAAAGAAGTCTGACTCGTCTCCTGTGGTATGATATTTTTGTTTTGAACTAGATCCACCTGCTAATTAGTATACTTGTACAGGAAGAATCTTCGGATGATAGCACGAGTTTTTCGAATTTACCGGACACACCTTCCACAAACACACAAATTATAGATGTCCCAATATCATTAAGCAAGTCCTCGAACTCAAACTCGCAATCCCCTACTTCGATAACAAGGCAAGATACGTCGAATTTGGCGCCTTCTACAACATCGATACCAGCAGAGAAAACTGAGTCTAAAACGGAACTGCCAACAGAAACCAAGGTAGCGATTGGTATCGGAGCATCTGCTTTGCTTTTGTTGTTACTAGTATCCGCAATTGGCCTCTACTTTCTTCGTCGAAAAAGCGAACTGGGCTCATATCCAACAAATGGTCTCGAAGGAGATGAAAGCCCGAGATCAGAAACTTCTTCGATTCAAAGAGTAGCACGGGGAAAAGAAATTACAAGTGGAAGAGTCGAGCGAGCAAAGAAGAAGTTGCAGAGTTGGATGTAGCGCGTTCTGGATGAGAAATTGAAGGACGGGAAATAAGACAAGATGGAATATTTTAACCGCAAAGGATAGAGAAAGAAGTGTCAAGAATAGTTGATATTATGAGGGTTTCCGAAATCTATGTATATCCATGTGTTATCCGATATCTTGCGGCTCCCATAACGCGTAAGTTTACTACTTCTAGGTCAGAATGTGGCTTTTGTTAAGGTGGGAAGGAACCGGGTAATGTGAGAGAAAGCTTTATTTTTTCCATTTACTTTCCACCAACGGACTTCAACAGTCAAGTAGCTTCTTTCCCTGGATGCGAATTAATGTCGAAAATTTCCGTTTTTATAGCAAAAGGGCAATATAGAGCGGGAGAAGGTCCCATTATTTTCTGCTGAAACAGAAACGAACAGTCAAATCAGAGACTCACTAGCTCTTGAGTTAAGTTGAACTTTGAAAGAGCACATGAATATGTCGAGCTTCAAGGGGGACAGAGAGCTAAGCGAGGCCAAACTCATAAGATGAATACTTCATCCAAAACTTGCTCGACGGAATTTTAGAAGCTATCCTCAATGCGAAAGAGTTCTGATTGGTCCTAAATTCCAGCAACAGAGGAACCCACACGTGACTGTTGTATGTAAAACGTGACCTATTTAGAGAGCCTGGCGAGCCCGGAACATTCCTTTTGGTTCCCTTTATGTGTAGCCTAATTCTCTAGATTTAGAAAGGCATATTCTACCGTCAAATACTTCTATTCGTTTCGAAATTGAGCAAACGACCATCCAAGCAATTTCGATGGTCATTGGCGGAGACTAGCATCCTCCTCCCGATTCTTGTACCACCCGAGCCACCTTATCTCATCACTATATATGGATTGATCCGTTTGTAGTTGGCAAACTTCGAACCTAACACCCAACATGTCGGCCATATCGACAGAAAGCGAACTTGTATTCGTGGACTCAGAGGCGAGTCTTCAGCCTCTTCTTGATAACATTGCAGAACTTGCAATTGATCCTCCTTCGCTGTATCTCAATCTGGAGGGGGCTACAGTTGGTCGTCACGGCTCCATATCCATCCTCTCACTCTACATTGCTCCCGACAAGACGACGTACCTCATCGACATTCACAAACTTGGGGATGCCGCCTTCTCTACCATTACAACTGTTGGGGCCTCGTTGAAAACCGTCCTCGAATCTTCTACCATTCCCAAAGTCGTCTTCGACATTCGGAACATTTCAGATGCACTATTCAGCCTTTTCCGGGTCTCTATTGACGGCATCAAAGATCTTCAACTCATGGAACTCGCATCACGGAAAGGTTCACAGGAATTCGTCTGTGGACTATCAGAGTGCATCAAGAAATACAGCCCCATTTCTGCAACAGAGAAGACAGAATCGGCCCTTGTCAATGAGCGCGCTCGTCAATTTTTTGCCCCTAAGAAGGGAGGCCTCGTGGAGGGATTCGACGAGCGGCCCCTCGAGTCGGAAATTATACAATACTGCAAGCACAATGTTTCGTTGTTGCCAGGATTGTATGACGTTTACAACACCAAGCTTCGGGGACCTGGACAGGCGTTTTGGAGGGTTACCGTCCGCGAATCAACGAAGAATCGAATCACACTATCGCAGAGTTCTGACTACGATAGAAATTCTAAGAACAAGACACTTGGGTGGGATGAGTATACTGTTGATCAATGGAGAGAGTCTTGGAACGACGACATCATGACGGAACATATTGTGGGTACACATGTTCTCAATGAAGATGACAACTGGGTCGAGGCACCAAAGGATAACCTCGAGGAAATTTGGGAACGACTGCAAGAGGAGGACGATTATGAAGAGCCAGAGGATGACTGGTATCAGGACACAGCTCGGGATTGTATTGGCTGGGAAGAGGACATGATCATGAATGGGGAGTACTTTTGATCTGAATCATTGATAGGTATGATAGAAGACTGCTGAATTATTTTTTCAAACCCGCGGCTAACTTTTCGTACAGGTGTTGGTGAGTTATCAAAATTGCGTGATACAGTAGTTTATTTCGGAAGGTTTCTGGCAGTTTTGGGATCCGAAATTCATTTTTCTTTCAAGAGAATTTACAGCTTCTCACTTGAAACCTATCCCACCCCGTGCTGTTTTGATTCATTGTAGGTTTTTGAAACCTGCTGAGAATATTTATGAAATTAGCAAGGCGATTCCTGCCACCAATAATAAACAAGGAAGTTGCTCTCTACTCCAACTACTTGGTATAATTAACAAAATATATAAGTGAACAAATAATGGCTATTTTCCCCACGTTTTTGCATCTCAGGGCTGACCCCCTTCAATACTTGACACTTCCCTTTCCACTCGAACCCATAACATCCATCTGATACTCCACCAATTCTTGGATCAAGTCCGTACCCTTGCCCATCAATTCTGTAAGAGGAATCTTGCCTGTATTCTTCGCCACGAAATCGTTGTATTTATGTAATACCAAGTCGTTGACATTGATCCTCGTCATGCCTCCTTCGATGCATTTCTGGGTCGTGGCATCAGGGAAGGTATTTGTTCCATGAAGGACCATTTGCGCCTTTCCTTTGCATGCTTCGCGGATAGAGTCCAATCTATTATTGAGAATTAGCATATTACCTATAGCAAGAGATTCGATTGAGAATAATGAAAAATGTAAAGAATACACACCGATCATATTCCAACTTGATATTCTCCACACCCCAATAATTTCCATGAATATTCCCAAAAGCCGGTGCCAGGAAATCAATTCCCGTAGCTAAAAACTTCCCCGCCTCCTCAGCTGTAGTCAAAAGCCCCTCCAAATCCCCCGTATCAGCAACCCCATCTTCACCCCCATTAATTCGTCCCGGTTCTGCTTCCGTAGCAATACCCTTCTCATGTAACATTTTTGTAATCCTCTCTGTTTTCTCCAAATTCTCTTCTTTCTCGTAATGCGACATATCGACCATAATACTGTCGAAGGGGTATTCAGCTGCCGCGATGATTTCGGCTTCGGATTGAGCGTGGTCGAGGTGTAGGACTACAGGGACTTTGGCAGTTGAACAGGCGACTGAGGCGAGGTGAATAAGGAGGGGAGAGTAGTGGAGGGCCCATGGGAATAGGAGGATTTGGGCAGGGGATTGCTTTTTTTCTGCTGCGCGGATTACGGCTGTGATTGTTTCGAGGTTGTACTTCGGTGGTGTTAGGTATGCGGTGATGGGATGGCGAAAGAGTAACTTACGGATACTACACCGATAATCCCATAACCGCCTTCTTCTGCTTCTCGGAGCATCCGCACTGCTCGGTTATCTTTCATTGAGGGTGCCATTGTGCAGGTTTGATGGGGGGTATTTGCAACTTGATGAGAGAATGATTGTACAATTGGAAAAAGAACTCGAGTACGGAAAACTTGAATTGGAGTATTTGTAAAAGGACAAAAGGAGAAGACAAATTAAGTATGTATAAAGGCAAAATGCTCCGGATATTTAGACATGTATGTGGTGCACCACCACGACGGCATTTACACCGAGGATCAGAATGTGAGAAGTGGGGTAATATTTTACCCCGCTAAGTCACTTTAGGGGAAGGTTTGCCGAATGAAGCCATCATCATTATATACTAGTGACTGAGTAACTGTAAATCTCATAGACGAAATGTTGCCCAGATCCCATAGACTGTTTCCTCCAAAACAAAGTGAGAAAGGATTAAGAAATGCACCTACTTTTCCAATGCGTCGACATAATCCCTAACCACCCCCTCGAAACCCTCATCACGCTTAAACCCCAAGCCCAAGCCAAGAGAGTTATCAAAATCCGTCCCCCAACTTCTCAAAATCCTCTCCATCTCAGGATCACTTTTCTCCTTCAATAACTTCAACTTTTCCTCGCCTCCAACTTTTGCTAAAACATCCATCATCTCTTGAACACTGACTCCAAATCCCGGTAAATTCACAACCCGTTTATGCTTCGGCAAAGCATCTGCCCCAAGATGCAAAGCATGCCACAAATTCTGCACCAACATCTTCGGACTACAAATCCAAGAGACAAAACTTCGATCCTCAATAGGAATAACGCACGGCTCTCCATTCATCGGTTCACGAATCATCCCAGAAATAAAACTACTCGCTGCTTGTGTTGGTCTCCCACCTCTTATAGCAATCGTAGGAAATCTCAAAGAATAGCCATCCAAAAATCCTTTTCTCGTGTAGTCGTTGAGTAGGGTCTCAATGATGAGTTTTTGAGCGCCATAGCTCCCTTCTGGGGTGGGAAAAACACTTTCATCGATGACGGGAGGAAGTGGATTTCCATAAACTGCTTGCGAGCTGGCGTACAGAACTCGTAACGGTTTCGAATTTTCTGTTTTCGCGAGGCGAAGAGCTTCAAGAAGTGCGGCTGCAGAATGAAGGTTTACTTTCATTCCTAGCTCAAAATTTGCTTCCGAGCCCGATGACATGATCCCGTGGAATAAACAGACTGCATCGAGAGGTAGTGATGTAGAGATGAGTTTTGAGAGAGACGAGGGATCACAGAGATTGGTTTGAATTGGTTGACAATTTCCCGGGAATTGCGCTTTGGAGGGGATGGGAGGTGTGATTATATCGGTAAGAATTACAGTATATGAGGGGTCGGATAGAAGGCGTGTTGCAAAGAGGGGACCAATGAGTCCAGCTCCACCGGTGATCAAAACACGAGGCATGTTGGGAGAAGTAATTTGATGTTTTTGTATTTGATATCTGAAAAGGATTGAGGAAATTAAGATGTGAAGAGATGATGATGCATGGAAAGATCTTTTCTGATGTACGTGTAAGAGTATGTGTATGGCATCCCACTTTTTGTGCAACGGGAGGCCCACTCTTTGGGGACGGAAAAAAGTTCCCTTTTTACCCTTCTTAAATCGTGCTATTTTTTTGTAATATATAAGGACTACACAACCACGTCATCTTTCAAATATCTATAAACTAGTACAAGTATTAATAAGTCTATTCGGAACCTGGCTAGATTTTTCATATATTTTCTAATAGCTGTGTCGTATAAAAGAGGTCTTTTTACGTAAGGTAAGGTGCACGGAGCACAAAAAGGGAACTTTTTCCCGTCCCCGAAGAGGCCTAATTGAAGTAATTGGTTTAACGATGACCCAAAACCTGAGAAGGGAAAGTGTTCCGAGACGAGCTAGTCGAAAACACGGAGTTCTCCCCGCGGTTTTCCAACATAACAGTTATGTTACTTGTGCCAGTGTCTTGTGTTATATGAATTGAGAAGGAAATATTTGAAAGCAGACATAATTCAAATTAGCGAAAAAACGATGAAGTTGTTCCATGGAAGTAAAAGACGAAATACGAAGTTACGTCAAATATAAGTGATTAAAAAACAAGTTATTCCAGACAGTCGGAAGAACAAGATTAGAAAAACGAAATTACGTCATGTGCAAAAATAAGTAGAAGCTTTCAAGTGTAGGAAGAGAATTCAGTTTTTCGAAAGTAGAGATGAGAAAAATTACGTTATATAGGAATGTTTGAAAGGAGATATGACAATTAATTTTAAAGAATAACATTAGAAATATGATTTTATGGTATACTCAAAGGTTTTAAGTCCATTTCTTTTCTCCAACTTGGCGTAGACGCCCTCAAAAATGAATTAGGAATAAAATGTTCCCCCAGAAGAGACGCAGTAGAGAATTACCCAAACATACACGATGTTGAATGGAAAATATCATGTTTGTACTGCATGTAGCCCATTCCAACCACCGCTCGAAATTGTCAACTGTAGAAATATATCCCCAAACGCTTTGAGGCGATAAAAGGAAAAACCATAGAAAGATGACGAGAAAAGAAGTAAGCTAAGGAACCATATAAACCGAATTGCTTATTCCTGTAGCATCGCTCTCAGGGTAAGTTAACAGTCCATACTTGTGACTTAAACTCGTGCTCTTACTCGCTGTCGACGTGCGGATTGTTCCCTTTTCAATTTCGTGCGTTGGCGGACCTGTTTCTAATAAAACAGGCTCACAATCTTCGTTCAAAACTATGGGCAAGTCGGATAGTAAGTACTCCTCAACTCGCGAAAGTTGTCCATCTTCTGACTTGTCCTTTATGACAGGATAGTTCCGACGTAAGCGTGCCAAGGCTTTATTGATCCTCTCGAGAACTTCGCTCTCATCGGATTTTGACCCAAAGTAAAGAAGTACGTCGAAACAATCGCACTTTAGACTTGAGATAAGTTGACTATTATGTGGTCCCGAGAACAGAGCAAATTCGCATGCCAGGAGAAATTGATCGGCACAATCTAACCATTTTCCCTTTCTCTTGAGGAGAAGTCCGTATTCGTGATGAGCCGTTGTGAATTCGATTCCATGAAGAAAAACGTCTTCCCCAGAAGAGTTTTGGAGTAGAGATTTATACATTTGTTCTGCGATCTTTGGTTCAATGTTGCCTTCGAGGATGTTTAACTCGCGTGCAAAGGAAATACCGTGGATGAGAAGTTTGGGAAAGATCTCGTCGGTATTCCCGTCCCGGACAGCTCGGAGGATTTCGTCGTTCATCCGACGCATACAGAAATACAGCGGTGTCCACTGCTGCCCATTTTGAGAGGCTAACCGAGTGAAGAGTTCCTCGAATGATCGGAGACGCAAGTCATTGGACTCTAATGTACTGGAGGTGAATTCAATTATGAAGTCGGTAAGAGCCAAAAACAAAGAAGAGGTTGCTTTCTCTGGACAAGAAGTGTTGAGATATACCATCCCGAGAAAGGTCTGAACGGTCACTTGTGGACCTCTGTGGTCTAGAATGTTGAGGCAATGGTATTCCGCTACCTCGTGATGGCCTTTCATCTCGGCTACCTTGGCTAACTCGAATTCTTGCTCCAACGTCCGAACCGCGAATTCTCCGTATGTAGCTTGATATTGAGAAAGAAGAAGCTCATGAAAAACCAACTCGTCGTCACTTTCTGAAGCGGGCGTCACGTAACTGCCATCTGGTTGTGCACCTTTTATTTCGGCGCGAAGTGGGTTGTATGGGTCCTGCAACTCTTCTTCCAGATAAAAGTCTAGCATCGAAATGTATGGTACTGGCATGGGAGTAAGATTCCGGATCTCAAAGTCTGGCGGGCCGTTTGATCCATCGTGTGCCGCATTGCAACCGGATAACGAAAATGAGGCAGGGTGTTGCAACTCCTCAAGTTGCTCCTAATAAAGAATTTCTTTAGAATAAATTGGAAGGAAGATAAAGTGGCGGCTTACCTCTACTTCTTCGCTGTGTTTATAACTTGGCGTGCCATACTTGATATCTAGGGGCGTTGCTTTATCTTGTCAGGATATAGAAAAAGATGTTTGAAGTACAAGACTTCTTACCGAAGTCTACGGGGTCTTCTCCGACTCGTCTCCTCTTGAAGTTCTCAATCCTCTCCTTTTTTACTTCAGTCCCATTGGAAAAGAAATTCGTGTCTTTTCCTTCAAGTTTGCGTGCTTCCCCCTTAGCAGCAATCCAGCTCATAACGCGGGTCGATATGTTCTTTTTGTAACCCCATTCTTTTAACTTCAGCTTCCACATTCTGGGGCTATTCAAAAACGTCAGTGGTCTATTCGAATGTCTAGATTAAAACATGCCTTGCGTTGAAACCATATGTCGTTTTAATTGTAGCCATTGTTTCCTCCAATTGCATGTCCTGTTGGATGTAAAGCTTGAAAGCCTCTGGCTTGATGCTCGCCCATCTCTGGTTGCATGCCTGTATTTGTTTTGGGTTTTTCGGCATGTTTATATGGTGCCGGCATGAACAATAAGATGAGCGTGAGTAGAAGCATTGAATGAAAAAAAGAATTGAATTAATCGCGATGAAGTAAACATTGTACTGGGTTTGGCAAACCAATTGCACAAAAGTGCATTGCAAAAGCCAGGAGCACTACCAATAGAAATCCAATTGACAAAAGGGCAATTGGCAGAATGCCAAGGCTGCACAGAACCTGAATTGGAAAACCGGCACAGCCAACCGCTTGTAATATCACTGCAGGACGAGAACGCGGTGAGCATGGTATGCAGGTATATTACCAGGATCTTTTATGAACTGGCCAATAGTGCAAAAGTGCAACTTGCTCTCTACGCCCAAGTGGAAAGGACGATGATGCGAGCTGATGTCTCGACCTCGACCCAGCGAGCCACACCCCTCCCAAGCCGCTGGAAATGCGGAATAGAAACCAAATACAGCAAAGATATGAACAAAAGACCACAGAGATCGCGAAAATCAATTAACCCCTTGATATCGAGACTGAAAAAAATATGTCAAAGCTTCCCGGTCAATAGAAAGTCCCAATGACCATTTCGGATTGTTCTTCTTCCTTCACGGGTTCATCCTGACCTTCCCATACAGTTTTGATTGCCGCCTTTGCGTTTTCAACTTCGGACTCGTTGACGAGATAACCGACAGAAAATAACAGAGCCAGGGTGGTTATGATCCAATGTCGAAGCCCTTGAAAATTCTGGTCGAATTGATAATTTTCGTGTTTGTTTTTCTGCAAAAGCTCTATTACTTGCGGAAGTTTCAAGCCGTCCTCGACCGAGAGCCGAATGTGCTTCATATCTTCTCCTTGAATTTGCTGATGAGTATCCACCAAGAGGTCAATTAGACCATTTTGGTCCACGCCTGGGTACAGTCGAATTGATCCTTTTTGCGATGTTGCCAAGTTCATATACCAGTGGTTTTTCTTCTGTCCTGGTACGATAGAACCATCATTGCGGCGATCGATAAGCGCTTCAAGTTTGTCGGCGACCAAGTCAATGTGCAAAATTACCACCTCTGAGGCGCTTGATAGGCCCGAGTTGGCTTCGTAGTGGAATGGCATCTTGCATAGGTAGGAGATTTAAAGACCTAAGCGGCGTGAATTGGTGTTGTTTGGTCTAAGATTCAAGTTCACTAGCCACGCGTAGAAACGCCACAAAAAACACAGAAGGATAAAAGGCGGTGGGCCGCAAACAGCCAAGTGCGGATTCTGCCAGCCCTCCCTGCCAAAATTTCGTCTGCATTTCTTCTTCTCTCCCCCTCCTGGCAATAGCCAGGTCCGGCCATAAACATGCCACAACCCGCGAAGATGAAGTACGTTCTTGTATCTGGAGGTATGAATCACTGTCAACTTCTTTAGGAAATCTTTGAACCAGTATTGGGCGAATGCTAACGCGACGTAGGCGTCATTTCTGGCATTGGGAAGGGAACAATTGGTACGCGCTCTCGAGAGTAATAGAAGACGGCAACGGAAAAAGGGACGGTCGCTGATTCTTGAATCTATAGCATCATCTGCGGGTTTACTGCTCAAGACGATCGGGTTGAAGATAAGTCTCGGGTCCTTCTGGCATTGTGCAGAATTGCTAACTCGCGATGCACGTTTCCTCGATCAAGATTGATCCCTACATGAATGTCGATGCCGGAACTATGGCTCCTACGGAGTAGATAATCCCTCTTCCACTGGCATTCCAATTGTGCAGCCCGAGTCTAAAGTCTAACTCCTTTACTAGGCATGGCGAAGTCTTTGTCCTCGATGATGGCGGTGAAGTCGACCTCGACCTCGGAAACTACGAGCGCTACCTCAATATCACTCTTACTCGCGAAAGCAACATTACAACCGGCAAGATATATCAACATGTTATCGAGAAGGAACGTCGCGGTGATTACTTGGGAAAGACTGTTCAAGTCGTACCCCATTTGACAGATGCAGTTCAGGACTGGGTAGAGAGAGTCGCAAGAATCCCTGTCGATGATACAAATGAGTCTCCCGATGTCTGCATTATTGAGCTTGGAGGTACTGTGGGTGATATCGAGAGTGCGCCATTCATCGAGGCAATGCGACAATTGAAGAGAAGAGCAGGAAAGGGCAATTTTGCTCAGATTCATGTTTCCCTTGTTCCCGTAATGGCTGGCGAGCAAAAGACAAAGCCAACTCAACAAGCAATTAGGGATGTTGGACGAGCTGGCTTGGTTCCGGATCTGGTAATGATGTTCTATTTCTTGTGGGAAAACCAATTGCTGATGAATTTCAGATTGCGTGTAGATGCGATGTTCCTCTTGAGAGAAGCACGACCGACAAGATTGCCATGTTCTGCCAAGTTGAACCAGATCAGGTTTTGGCTGTTCACAATGTCTCGACTACGTACCATGTTCCCCTTCTCCTAGAAAAGCAAGGTCTATTAATGACTCTTGGCTCGATTCTCAACCTCGATGCGATACCTAAACCACAAAATCTTGTCGATCGGGGACAACGAACATGGACAGAGTGGACGAAGCTTACACAACAACAAGAACGTATCTTTGAATCTGTTACCATCGCTCTTGTCGGAAAGTACACTGCCCTACACGACAGTTATCTAAGTGTTATCAAATCCCTTGAGCACAGCGCTATGCGATGCGGAAGAAAGCTTAACCTCCTTTGGGTTGATGCATCTCATCTCGAGGACCAAGCTAAATCTAATAACCCTGCTGAATTCCACAAGGCCTGGCATGTAGTATGCACAGCTGATGGAATTCTCGTACCCGGTGGCTTCGGTAATAGAGGCACTGAGGGTATGATTAAAGCAGCAGAATGGGCGCGAACAAACAAGACTCCATACTTGGGTATTTGTCTTGGAATGCAAATCGCGGTTATCGAGTTCGCTCGACACGTGTGTGATATTCCCAAGGCAAGTTCGGTTGAGTTGGTTGAGGGATGTGAAGACCCTGTCGTAATTTTCATGCCGGAAATCGACAAAACCAACCTTGGTGGAACCATGCGTCTTGGACTTCGCCCAACCCTTTTCCAAGAAGGCTCTGAATGGTCCCGTCTTCGTCAACTTTATGGCGAAAAGAAGGAGATCCATGAGAGACACAGACATCGTTATGAAGTCAACCCTGAATATATTGAGCGACTCGCCAAGAAGGGCCTCGAGTTTGTTGGTAAAGACGACAAGGGCGAGCGAATGGAGATCATCGAATTGAAGGATCACCCTTGGTTCGTTGGTGTTCAATTCCACCCCGAGTATCTTTCCCGAGTTCTCCAACCAAGCAAGCCATATCTCGGATTCGTCGCTGCGGCTGCTGGTTGCTTGGAAAGTGTCACCAAGGATTGCATGTCCGAGTCTTTAACTAACGGAGTTGATGGCACTTTAGCCAATGGACTACATGGCATTCGGATCTGATTGGGTTGGGTTGGTTTGTATAAAGGTTTGGGGGTTGCATAAAAATGGGAGGTGGGTGGTAGATAAATGGTTTATTGTCTACGGACATTTGCGACAAAGAATTTTCTCATTTAGAGTAAGGATGGCGTACTTCTGTTTAGCAGATGATAGCTAGTTTGTCTAGACATACATAGAGATGAATCAAGTGTGTCTAAAAATAATTCACCTCGAACCTGCGCCGATATGATATAAAGATAATCTACTCGCCTTTATATCTACCTTAGTCTTGGACATTTGCCGAGTCGAGTCAACGGAATTCAAATCAGCAAACTAAGCGCGGTAACTTAAGCTGCTGAATATTTATGATTATGCTGGCCTCAGGAAGGGCTGCTGGTCAAGCAGTATTCAATAGTAACATAGTAAGTGATCAACGTTGCAGCACAATAAAGCCATCCTAAGAGTTCAAGTGTCCTAAAGAACAGTTCACTACACGCTCTCTTCCTATTTCCAATTCGCCCTCGAGAAATTATGCTGTCACTCACCAGTTCGCCCGAACAATATCTAGTAAATATCATTATCCTAGCTGTTCTAGAACAATCAAATTAACTGAAAATAGTAACTTTGACAGTTTTCTATATTTTTGTAAGTAGTATGTTCTAATTCAATTACCTCAAGTATTGTCGTATAGTGTTGTTGATTTAACACTTGTCGGACGAAATAACACCAGTTCTCTTATCTAGTCAGCTTAACTTGAAATAATAATAAGCTTAACCGCAGCTCAATCTGGCATAGAGCCGATAATTTTCGTAAATACGCCGAGTTACATTTAATAGCTAGTTGTCCCTGGAACACCTTAATATTAGTATTTGATAACTCTATCGTACAACTATTTTCTTAGCTGTAATTTGTAAGTCGGTAGCTTCCCCAGCGTTGAAGTGACATTCAGCCTACACTTCTCAATTCGCAAACTTCTTTAAGACGCCGCACTCGTGGTATTTCAGAAGTACATAATTTTGTTTCTAGGGGTAACTTTAATTACGCTAAGATATGTGACATACTACTAGGGTTAGAGATAGCAGAATGCTTTGGGAGATGTTGTTGGGGCTTTCTTACAGCGCGCGTCGCATTGCGTCCTCCTACTTTGGGTTACACGAGTGGTATATTGAGCAAACAAGAGAGAAAAGAAGATATGCCCATACGCACTGTCCTCCAAATATAAATCGTGATAATGGTTCAATTGCGAACTGCTTGCTACTCTCTCACGCGCATACTTCTTCTTCCAGATTGTACCCAGGGAGTGGTGTTGCGTTGAGGTTTGGTTAGAAGCTATTCCAAGCCCAACTCCCAATGTCCGTCATCAGGGCCTCACACCGCACCCAGCCCAAGACCGCACTTCAAACACCATCACTCATCCCAACCGTCACTCCAGGGCCGCAGCTTAATCCACGAGATTTATCCTGCAATGAAGTGGACTGAAATCAGAGCTCAAGAAAATTTGAATCCGAGGGGGGGGTTTATACTCGGAGGCCGCTTCGGGTTTGGGGAAGTCGGCCCCTCATGAGGTCGTTCCTTCCTAGCCTCAGAATGAACTTTGTTTCCGCGACCTCTTGTCAAATGAAGAAAAGGGAAACTGACACATGTAGCTTTACGCCTCGCTTTTTGAATGCGAGCAATGAGACCATCTGGCCCCAGAAGGCCAAAGTACACAGGCCTGCAAGGCAAGCTCACATGTTCAATTCAAAACAGGAGTTTAGAGGAGACGATGTGCGATCAGCTGTTGCGACATCTATCCTCGATACCCTTCTATACCAAATTGCATTTCAGTTTGGCTGAGAATAAAAGAGCCATAGACCTGTTTCATGAAATAGATGAGATAAAAATGAATAAAATGAAGCAGCTCCCTAGTTGTAATATCAATCCAAGTGCTCACTACACAACTTACCGCTCTTCGAGAGCGACTAGGTTGACTGCAAACTTTAGATGCCCTTTCTTCGACATTTGCTGATACAATAACTCTAGTGGCAGGCACAAACAAGTACACTTTCAGATGAAGCAAGCACGATTTATCCTTTTCCACAGTACCTACCTAAACCTAACTTGACGATGCCTGGGTTACTTCTGAAAGAGGCAAGCACGATCAACACTTCCCTGCAGTACATACCTCAATACTCAAAACATACTAATCCTCGAACATCCCTCCACCTACAAACCCCACCAAAACATCCCTAAAAATGCGTTTCTTCGGACGCTCCTCAGACATCGAAACGACACCAACCGCATCAGCATCTCTCAAATCCCTCGCTCCGCTCCCAACCTACCCTACCAGTGCCAGTTCCAGCTCCCTACGAAAACCATCCAATTGCAACGTCGAGACTACTTCATCTCCATCACAATCCTCTAGCTTACCCCAAATATCAGCCACTTCAGAGAATCTCCGGAAATTGCTGGAGGAATATGATCCCAAGGTTGGCCAAGGAACGGAGGTGTTTGCTAGGGATCAGAGGGGGATGGTGAGGAAGATGTTGTTGGAGGATGTGATGTTTTCTTTGGTTAGGTTGCAGAGACATGAGTGGGTTTTGGGGAGTGGGAGCGAGAAGTTTAGGGATTGTGAGTTTGGATTCCCAGTGTTTGTTCTGAGGGGACGTGGGTTCGTATTTGTACTGAGAGATTGTAGTAAGGACTCCGGGTCGATGGGACGTTATTCATGAAGATCTTGAGTGTTATGGTTTGTTTTTTCTTCCTCTTGATTCAAGACACGGGAGAACTAACGGGAGTAGTCAAGGCGATAGGAACCTATGATCGTTGGCTCAGCTATAGTCATAGGAATCAACTGGCTGAACTTGAACGCACCGCTGTATGGTCAACCATCCGTCGATGGGGAAAAACACTCGCGATTTTTGAATGCGCTGAACATCACGCCTCTCTCTCCAACACCAAACTCGAACCCTCTATCCTCGAAGAACTCACTCGCTCCCTCTCCAGCGGCCTCACGAACCTTTCTAAGCCCAAGAAAAGTCCTCCATATATCCGAGTAGTCACTCAAGCATCACAAACCAAAAACACAGGGCTCGTACCGAATTCGGTGATCGCGACAATTGCTGGAGGTGCTTTGATAGTCCCGGTTTTGCTGGTTGTTTTGGGGCCCAAGACGGTTAATATATTGTTTACTACCAGCACTTTTGCCCTGGCTGTTGGATTGATATTGGCTTGTCGGATGAATGATGCGCAGAAGGAGGAGGTTGGGGTGGCTATGGGGGTTTATGTTGCTGTTTGGATGGTGTTGCAGGCTTGTGAGTATGGGATTGGTGTCTCTGCTTGAGTCTAAAGACATGTCCGACATTGAGGCTGGTAAAGGGATACAGACTGGTTTCTCCCTTGCTTTTTCCCTTCGCTTAATGGCTGTTGCTGGAAACTGGTGAAAGTTAATAAACTTGTCCTATGAAACTCAAAAATTGATTTTAGAACTCATCGTAAGAAATTTGGTCATTTCTCCAACACCTCCTTTACTAATGAAGGTGCGAGACATTTTAGAACAATCCAAGATAGTTTGGAAGAATTAAGGGCTTCGTTTCTTAATTCTCCTAGACCTTCACGATTAAGTAAATTTGTACGAGACTGAAGAGTGTCGGAGAACGACCAAGCCTACTCGCAAAATATGTGTAAATACAACACCTTCAGATAACTCCTTGAAGAATGATTAGCACGTCGAAATAAAATGCTAAAGTTCCACATTTTGATTGGAAGAAGAAAATAACCGACCCCCTCAAGAACCAAGGATTTATATTGGTTGAGGAAGCGTTGCAGCCTCCCGTTGACGTGCATCTCAACCCCTGAAACGAGGTGAAGTATGGGGTATTGATTGGCGAGATGCTGCGCCAATTGAATTATTTCTGGCCGAACGTGGGGATGTGAGTCGTGAATACTTCATTACCCTTGGGCATGTACTTGTACAGTGAGAAGCAATCTGATTGATACCTCATAAAGTCCAGCTAAAATGGGTGCTGTCTTGATGCGTGCTTAAAGGGAGGCGGGCATGAGTAGCCAAGGCGCCGCGTCAGAGGAAAAGGCTCAGATTGGTGCAGTGACGACGGGTCAGCCATTGAGTTAATCCATTGAAACGTTACTCTGACTTTTGTAGCCACCTCTTCAAACCGTTCTGTACGAGTACGCTGAACAAAAGCCAGACGGCTCAGAGCAAAGATTAGGTGGTGCTTGTAACACTTTCCTACTGAAGATTGGTGATCTTTCCAGGAACCCTTTCAGAGGCTCTCGATAAGAGCCCTGATAAAGCCCCCGACGATATGGCCGTCTCATAGGTCCACCAGCACAAGTAGAGTGGGGGGACATTTGGTGATTTCCCGGTTAATCTCATGTAGCGTAAATAGCTTTTTACAATTAAGCTTCTCAGGACAGTTGCAGATGATTTCATTGGAGTTAGTTACTCCAGGAAGCTAGTCCTAAAGGGCTCTCTGAAGACGTAGACTAAAAGGCTAACGCTCTCTTTGGTCACATTCACTACCTTGGGAGCCGGGGTGCGGGAAGAAGTGACTTACAATTTCACGACTCTTCCCGTCGTCGAGTTCCACTCCACACATCCCTCACTCTCACTACTTTTGTACCTCACCTCACCTACCTCACTTCTCCTCGCGCAC
This sequence comes from Calycina herbarum, assembly GCA_001414485.1. NCBI lineage: Eukaryota > Fungi > Ascomycota > Leotiomycetes > Helotiales > Pezizellaceae > Calycina > Calycina herbarum. The sequence continues at coordinate 116,498 of LLEY01000154.1, read as the reverse complement.
ATGTTCCTCTCCAATAGCCAACCATTTTCACTCTTCTCTGCAGGTTGCACTGCAGCATCCTCCGCATCCCTCTGACCCTTCCACCCTTCGAAAGGTTTTGGTATCGCCTCGCCTCGCCTCGCCTCTCTCCCTTCCATTCAGCCCCGTCCAATTCACTGTGACTGTGCCATTGCCCTCGAGAGGCCCAGCACTGACGGACAACCCAGCACCACCACGACCACCATCCATATCTCTCCCCCCCACGAGTCAATCCCGCCACGCTGACCTCCACCCGCTGCGTATATCTCCCCCGCCATGCCCAACCCCGAACCTCAAACACCAAGGTCGCGACAACTCAACAGCAGCAGCAGCAGCAGCAACGGTGTCTCGCCAGCATGTCTTCGTGACGCTTACGATGCTTCGCCAGCGGGCGCGATAGCACAGGGAAGGAACGCCAGCACCTCCTCTACAAATATCCTGGACGTGAATGAGCAAGGTGTCAGGCAAAACGCTGGAGTCGTCTTGTCTTTCCCCGCCAACGAAGAGCCTTCCAACTTCCAGTCACGCTTCCAGACGAATACAATTGCGCCGTCCCCGCCTCCCTCTCGTACTTCCACCCTTTCCGCGAAAGAATCGAGTCTGGCCCCTCTCGATACGAGCTCACAAGGCAGCTCTTCCGATAGCCCAGGTCCACAGTCAAGCACTTTGAGCGCCGGTCTACGAATCCAAACCGACATCATACCCAATTATACTGTCACAGCAGCGAGTGCGCAGAATACGGCCCGAAGTACAACTGAAACGGCGAAAGCACATCTGGGCTCTGCGAGCATTCCTATAAAACGAACCCCCAGCATTAAAAATATATTGGCAAGCAGTGTAGGAAGCAACTCGGGAGCGCTCAGTTCTACACCAAACTCGGCTTGGTCATCGCCTATGCTCAATGCTATGGCAGATGTGACACCTCTGCCTTCTCCATTAATGTCTGGCGATTCTCCTGGACCTTGGAAAAAGCTTGGATCGATGGGCTCCCGGCCTGTTTCCCGGGACATCATGATTAATTCAGATGCTGCGTTGGTGACTGCAAATGGGGAATCCATCTCTTCGGCTGTGGCGAACCAAATCAAAAGACGGACATATCAAGGGCTGATGTCAAATTCTGGTGATTCAGGTCTCCCCAATGCGCAAACTAACCCCGAGAAGACTGCTGAAGGACATACGAGAAATAGAAGTATGAGCGAGTATGTGCCAGATTCCATGCAAGTTCCCAAAGTCCGGCACGTCACTGTGTCTGGTTCCCATGCGCCAACTCTTGATGGGCCTTCGGACAACGCTCGGCCAACAGACAACAGTATGCGGAGAGAACCACATCTCGCAGTACAACGAGGTCTTGCTGGTGTCCCGAGACCTCCAACGCCACCATCAAGTCGAACTGGCGGTGAAAGTAGTGATAGTGATTCCTCTTTGTCAAATGCCCTTCCTCGGTTACAAAAGAAAGCTCATTATGAATACTTCGAAGCCGTTACGCGACAAGACTCAAAAAGAAGAAGATGGAGAGGACTAAAGTTATTAGGCCAGGGAACTTTCAGCAAAGTCATACTTGCGACCAGCCAACGTCCGGATTTAGATGACAGAATAGATGAAGACCAGGTATTTGGACAATCAATGGATGGTATCATTACCCCGGTTCAAGCTGAGCCGAAAATCGACCGCAAGAAGCTGGTCGCCATAAAAATATGTGAGCATGGACCTAGAGGTGGAGCTTCTGAAGAACGTGTTGAGATGTCTCTTAAACGTGAGCTGGAAATTATGAAGTCCATAAATCATCCCTCACTTGTACATCTCACAGCATTCAGCATCGAGGAAACTCGTGCGATTCTGGTCCTCAGTTATTGTCCAGGAGGCGATCTTTTCGAAGTTGCAAGTCAACATCGCGATGTTCTTGTACCGGGATTGTTGAGAAGAATGTTTGCCGAGCTGGTAGGAGCGGTGAGATATTTGCACGAGAGACATATTGTGCATCGAGATATCAAACTCGAGAGTATGTACTTCCATTATTTATGTGATTATGTAAATTAACATTTCGGATAGATGTTCTTGTCAATATCCCACAACTCGAACTTTCCCGAACAACCGATTGGGCTACCTATCCATACTCGGTCATCACATTAACTGATCTCGGCCTTTCAAGACGAGTTGCTGATGACGAGAAACTCACCACCCGCTGTGGATCTGATGACTACGCTGCACCTGAGGTCATCATGGGTCAGCCTTACGATGGACGGGCCACAGACGCTTGGTCCCTTGGAGTTTTGCTCTACGCACTATTGGAAAGCAGACTACCATTTGATCTCAATCTAGCAATGCCTGAGGGACACAAACAACGAAGTCGAACCAGCCATCGCATTGCTCGTGTAGAATGGCGATGGATCGAATATGCCGGAGACGAAGGGGATCATGAAGGAAACCCCGATCTCTTCAAAGAGAGAGATCTAGAGGGCGCAATGATCGTTACCGAAAACCTATTGAAACGAGCGAGAAGCAGATGGACGATGGACCAAGTTGCTCAGCACGACTGGGTTAAGAATGGTATCATGGTTGAAGGCGGGATCAAGTTCCGTGAGGAGGAGACACCCGAAGAGGTTTTGCCAGCCGGTGGAGACATGCCAACGCCATCATTATAGCATTGAACTGCTCCTCGCCAGATTCTATCCAACTAAATATTTTACTTTTCAGTCAACTCTTTTTCCTTCCCACTTGTTCTTTCTTGTAGGGTAGCGGCATTTTCCCCTTTCCGCCTTTTGGTCTCCAACCAGTTTTCTTCCAGAGATTTCCCTTATTTTCTCTCTCCTTTGTTGTTTCTGCTTCGCTTCCGTGGACGACAAGAGTTGTTGATTCACGTCTTTTTTCCCTGGGAGATCATACCATTTTTTTTTGTGAGCGAATACAGGGGCATGTGGGTATAAAGAGATACCATTGGGTTTTTGTTTTTTCGAGATGCATTGCTGGACTTCTTTTCGAGAGATATTGTTTTTCACGGTACATATCCTTTTGGGGACAAGAAAGCTGTCGTTTCTGTTCTTCCTTTTTTCGTGGACGGCAGGGTGGAACTAGATCGGCGGAATGGGGTGGGATGAGGATTTGGGGGGGGGGGGGGGGAGAAAGGTTATTATATCTATAGGAAGGATTTGGAAATGGACAAGGAAATCAGGATTTTGCCTGTAAGGTCGGGAGGAAGGGGAAGGTAGGATGGATGAACGGATGGCACTTGTGGGAAATATACTTGTATTTATACTAGGATTGATTTTGGGCTGGGTAGCTATGGCCTGGTCCTCTTTCCTGTTGTTGATTGATTGTGGGTTTGTCTGTATAGCATCTTAGGCGGGCATGGGAGAGAAGACTTTTTTAGATAGAGAAAAGCTGTGTTTTTATTTGTCTGGTTTCTTGTGTTCCCTTTTCATAAACTGCCACATGGTATGAGTGAGTATATATGGGTTGTCCGGGTGCTTGTACTTGGAGTGAGGTCGTTGCGGTCTGGTTGTTTGTATGCTGATCTGTTTTCTTCACTTCACTGGTAGCTAAGGAAATAATTTCGGTTGCCAGGTCTTCTTTGGGTACTAGGGGGCACTTACCTCGCATAATCACAACACTTGTCTTGCCTTCCTCGTTGGGAGTAGGTGCAACCAGGTCTCGGCTCGACTAGGCTTGTTCTGTTCTGTGGCTCAGTGTTGAGGAAGGAATGACCTCGAACTCGACCTCGACGAGGGACACACTCACTCGCTATCTTAGCCTGGAGGGCGGTTAGCTAACAACGGGAGTATAAACCCCTCACTTGAAAATTGCCTGCATCGCTTCCCTCACAAATATGAGATTTTCAAGTCGACTCTAGTCTAAAAGTCTGTGATTATCGCAAATTCTATTTCTATGTCGAATCTATTCTTATCCCGAGTCTATCTCTGGTCTAAGTTTGTGCTCCTGGTCCATTTCGTACATCTCTTCATACATCCCATCCCGCATTATAGCCTTGCTCTAAAACTCTTGTTCTGCTCTTTCAATGGCTCTCCCTCACTAGGTCCCACCTTGTCATCTGTTGTCTTAGCTGGATTGCCAGGCGCTGCAGGCTTCTTAGGAGCGGCGTGATATCCACCCAATAGATTGTCCGAATTCAAAATCTTTCCATCCTCGTCTCTCACAATACCCAGCTCGACCAATTTGGAAAACACTTTCGTGAAATCCGCGAAGAATGTTTCCTTATCTCGGGCATATAACTCGACGTATTTCATGAAGGCCTTGTCTTGTGTGAGAGCGATGTCTGTCGGTAGCATCATCAATTCTGTTCCCGAATCCTCGTCGTAGTTGACAAATTGCTCAATGCCATTTTTCAACGTCTTCTTTTTCCATTGTAGTGATAAGAGGAGTCGGAAATACTGGTTCGAGAATCGTGTAGGATTGTTTACCCAGGCCCCTTCAAACCCCGAACGATCACTATGACAGCGACCCAAATTGTGGGCTCCCGAGAGTGCGACAATTTCCTGGTCATTGAATCCCATTCTGTTGAATATCCATCGCAAATGATCTGCTCCTTTGGCCGCATCTGGGAGTCGTCCCCTCGGTGGCAATTTCGAATCATCGACATAGTCGGTTCGTCCTCCTTGCCATGGAATATCAGGCCCTCCCATTTCCTTGATTGCAACAACTCCTGCCAATGTCCAAAGGTCGGCGTATGTAATCCAAGGATGCTTAGCTTTGACGGGCTCTAGGAAAACTCGTGCATGCTGTAAACCGGCGTTCGCGGGGTCTCCTCCTTCGGCTTCATATCTCATGCCAGCTCCATTGGATCCACCAGTATCAGTCTCCGCATCGTATGTTCCAGCGGAGTGCCTGTAAATCGTCAGTTCTAAAGGTGGCAAAAAGGGCAGTTTCCAATGCAGTAAAAACCTCCCAAGTAATGGTAGCAACTCACCAGGCAAGTCGCACAAGCACAGGACCAGCACTTCCATCATCATACTCGGGTTGATGTAATAATTTTGCAATATCCTGACGGACAGGCGCGAAGTCTCCCACTTTACTCATCTTGACGGTCTTGAAATGTAACAAACGAAAGATCTAAAGAAGTCTAAGATCCAAATCTAGAGAACAGGAAATTTATGGAGGAGGCAAAGGAAGGACTTGATAAGAGAGTATGACGCTTACACATGAAATCACAAGGAGAAAGAAAGCAAGGAGGTCAAAACAAAAGGTTTGAAAAGATGCCGAGGTTCGCGCTTAGCATCGTTCTACTTATCTTGCCGCGCGCTTGAAGAGTCATGTTGAATCTATTGTGGAGACAATAATTCCGAATGTCGGGGATGAGTTGATGTTCTTCCAATTCGGAGAACAATTTTGACAGCAACACAATCGAAACCGAGGTCCAGGGTTTTCTCACCTTACTAAGGTATACAATCCGATTGGTCTGTCATATTCAGAAAAGCGGGGTTAAAACTTCTATCACGTGCAATTTGTACTCGAGCAAAATCTCGAAACCGATTTTCATCAGACTTCGTAGGCAGCTTCACCGAACGCTCAAGTGATTGTTCGGAGCTCCTGATGTTTACCCCGATCATCAAATGACTTTTGGAATGAGAATAGGAGGCTTGCGTTATCCTTTGTGTATTTGCCTAAATTCCCATTCCAAAAGTTTAGAGATCGTCGTCATGAGCGATCCTTTACTGTTTCTTCTCACAGTAGTATAGCATAGTCAATTGCTATGTCGAGCGTATATTTTCCCATTCTGTGTATCATGAACTTTGGCAACTGGTCTTGAGAACAAGAGATACGTTACCGGGACGAGCCGTCGATAGTCATGCAAGCGTTCTTTCGGTCACCGAAGAAAGTGTGACTGACGACAATAGCGAGTAATTGGAAGATACCATGCTGTTCATGAACAAAAGTATTCTTTTACTGGCTGGATGGATTCATGGGAACTCGAGTACCGAAAGAAACCTCACGGCGCTTGCATTTTTCTGCAACTCTCCAGATCAAGGGTGTTACAACATTTCCCCGCAATTATAAATGCTTATACAGTATGTCATTTCCTAACTCAGAAGACCAGGTGCATTGTAACAAGGGTCTATTTGTCAAAGCTAGTTTATTGTTGAAGAATTTATCGTCAGAAAGCTCCGCTGAAGGGATATTCCCGAGGCGTGCGGTACTACTGTTTTCTTACTTCTGGGAGAAGACACTAGGGTTACCTGCAGAATCGGCTTTCCTGTAGCTCCTGCTGACCACCTGTCAAACTTGTATTTCTTTGGGTCTCCAAGCTCACGCCACAAGTGTATAAATGAACTCGAGACTGGAGCTCCATGAATACGTTGAGTGTCTAGAACTTTAAACGGAAATGAGCCTTCAGCCCTAAATGCCTCTGGGCTGATTCGTGGCTTTTTGAGACTTGATATAAGGTTGTTTGATGGCTCTAGAGAGGGTTTTGTGCATCCAAACTCTGTGCGTAAAGAAGTCTCGAGCATTGCCAAGCCGTCAAGTGTTAGCGAAACCCCATTCCCAACAGTCGAGTTCCACCCATTTATACCTGCTACAAGATCTAGAATTTCCAAAGCTGTGTGTCTGCATTGAGCCTGATTTAATGCTAAATCAGGCTTACTTTTCAACTACATATTATCCTCGTTGTTTCCCCCAACGTCTTCTCTCCAAGAAACAATATTGAAGCAAGAACATGATTGACGGAATCACCTCACAAGAAACTCTAATGGGTTGGTACTCAAACTTTCTCCTTGCTGGTATTTGCTTACCAATTCTCAGCCTCCCCTATCGAATTTGCTGCAGCTTCAATTGGCATCACAACAGTATTGTTAGCCTTGGTGGATAAAGTCACCACGAGAAGACATCGCTCTTTCTACAGTGAGTTCTCTCGTTTTCGTTTAGTGGATTGTTCACTGAAATTTATCCAGAATTTGATATGGAGAAGCTTCCCCTCCCCGCACTAGTGCGACACAACGGCCAGCCACCCGTCAACATCACATCTAAACTAAAGGTCCTCACCAACACAAACATCAAACATCGTTATTTTCGATTTTAAAGATACCATTCGTCATAGGCCATGATTATTACAGCGAATAGTCAGGAAATCAAGTTTGGGAGTTCCGTCGAAATTTTGACTCGGCATGTTGTTACCACTCAAACATTACTACAAAGTTCCTCGGCGTTTATTCCTTTCTGTGATGTCTAATTTTATGATATTCTACAGTAATGAAATAGGTTACAAGAAAATTAAACACACTCTCATAATATACTTGGAGCCAAATGTTCCAAATATATGTTGACTCCAATCCACATACAAAACCCCATGGACAGAAAAAGCGGCAGTAAATGTTAAGGCATATTCAGTTCGTACCTACCTATCTTGCTTGTTATTCCAACTTTCTAAAACAGTTTGGTTTGATTGTCCAAACCTTCTAGGATAATATAAATTGTTTGAAATATCTAGGGTAATTACTTTGAATTTCTCTAGATAGTTGGAACAACAAGCAATGTAGGCAGGTACGAACAGTGCTATTTTTTCTGTCCACCGCGAGCCCATCCCAAGTCTTCAATAAGCCAGCTTATCATACACACGAACAACATCGATATTTTCTACAATCATGTAGGCGGCTATTTCTCTGACCATCCTGAGGGGAAGCCAATATTTCCTACCAGTATAGAACTGCATCTTCCTCGCCGGGATTCCTGCACGTGCATGCTCAAGGTGGATGGCCAACTCATTCACAGTAGTAGTTGCCAAAATAGCCTGAAATCGTATTGTGACTGGGTCAGGCTCCCGGCCGAGTCCAAACATTCCAGGACTGGCTTGACAAATGAATGTAAGATTTAGCATGGGGGGCATCATAGCAGGATTAATTCTAAGTGGTGGCGGTGGAGCCTCGACACGAGCCGGGGGAGGTCTTTGAGGAACTTGTTGAGGTGGTGGAGGTGCTGCGCGAACTGGGACAAAGGGTCCTGGAGGGAGTCGCTGAGGTTGACGCTGAGGGAATGGAGCTCCTACACGCACTGGAGTAGGTCGAGGAGCAAGTCGAGGTAGAGGTGGAGGTGGATTTGGATATGGTGCTGGTGGCTGAGGGGGAGGGTTTATATTTATAATGGCAGGATTTGGGTTAAGATACCCTGGGGCTACTGGCTGAGGTCGTGGTGGAGGATTCTGGCCTTGAGTTGGTGCCCTCGGTTGATTTGGGCGTTGGTTTCCGTATAATGGCTGCTGTTCAAATCCATCAGAACCTCTGACTTGAGCCGGTACCCCTAGTTGTCTTTTTTCCTCACCAAGTCCTGGTATATTTGGTATATTTGCTGGGCCACCCTGTTGTAGAGGGGCTTCCTCGTTTCTTCCAGCTGGGGCGACTGGCTTCCTTGTTATTGGGCGCATCATTGGTGGTGCCGCCGGTACTGGCTGCTGATTATATGGCTCCTGATTTCTTAGCTTCGCAAGTAACACTTCCTGTTGTTGTTGCAATGCCTCAGCTTGTCTCGTTGCTTGAGTATCCCTCTCCTGTGCTTGCATCTTCCTGTACTGCTCCTTTCGTTGTCTCGATGCTTGTTGAGCAGTCTTCGGAACATACTGCTGAATGGGCTGAGCGGGTGGTTCTTCGTCGTACCACTGTAACAAATTAGCATATCTTTCCTCGTTTAATCAGTAGCCGAGAGTCGCCAGTAAAGATAAGCCTTGCTCCGACTACTAAGAATAGTAGTTCAAAAAGGGGAACAAAGGGACAGGAGACATACTTGGGCAGACAGCAAAGGTTCTTCATATGGTTCCCCTGGTGAAAAGTCTTCCAAGTCGTCATCTGTCATTACACTATCTGCGTCTTCGTTTCTGGCTCTCCGTGCTTCCCTTTCCTCTTTTGCTCTTTTTTTATTTTCCGCTATTCTCTCCTGTTTTTCATATTCACGCTCGTTATCGAGTCCTTCTCGCGTCCTTCTAGCAAGCTCCAAGGCAGTAGGACGCGCATCAGGTTCAATGAGTAAGCACTCCAATATCAAGTACAATACTCTTGCGAGTCGTTCGGAGGATGGTTTTCGACGCGCTTCGTAGTTAATTCTATAGTCTTCCTCAACGCACACTGTATAGCCTCCTGCTTGGAGCTCTGGCGTTGCAGTCCAGTATTCGCACCTCATTGGGCTGCGGTTTGTAGGATTATACCACTAAAACGTGTCAGTAATGGATCATAATCAAGAGACTTAAGAGAGACCAGGAGAGTAAAATCCTCAACCAAACAAAAGGAACCTAGAGAATGAAAAAAAATTGGGTTGATTACATTTGGATATTCTTGCATATGTAGAACACAGTGCATGATCAAGCCAATTTGCCAGATATTAGTCACTGTGCCATAGTAAGGCCTCCTAATTGCTGCGTTCCTTTGATAGTGCCATGGCCTTACTCGTCCCTCACCGAACCATGCATTTTGGTACAATTGTTCCTATAGAAGTTAAAACAACTGCATTTGTAGAGATTTTAGATGGAGAAAATTTAAGGGTCGACTAACTGGAGCAAGATATATCTCTGTCCCCCTCTGGTTGTTTCGGGTCATAAAACCAGAATCTTGCGGCACTCCTGGTATGATTTCCGCTGCCAAACCAAAGTCCCCAATCTAGTAAATTAGCAGATGGCTTGCTTGCGTTGACACAGAAAGATATCCTACCTTTACCGGTCGCTTGTTAATATGTTCTTCATCACGGGTTTTTGAGCCAACAAATACTTGAGAAAACCGTGAGCAAGTAACCAATTTTGAAACAAATACTACGTACTATTCGCAGGCTTCAAGTCAAAATGAACTACTTCGCCTCTGTTCCACCTTCGAGCTGATTCATCATATTTTTCCTTGCCTGTGTGCATCACCAAGACCCCCAAAGACTAAAAGATGTGGAAATTAGTTCTGTGCCTCATAAGAAATATTGCCATTACAACAATTGAGGGTAAGATATGGTCGATCAGAGCAATATTGAGAGATAAAATTGCTGAACGAAGAAATGATATACGTACAAGGCAATGGAAAATTTCCCACAACATTAGGGGGGGCAAAGTAATATCGAATCTACCGTTGTTTATTTCCCACCTAAATACGACGTGAGATAGTTGTAATTATATCAAGAGAGAAGTCGTGTCTAGCACCTACCAATGTACTCTACTACGAATAATTACACCGATATCGCCGGACTCACAGTATTCCAAAAACATCCTTTGAACGCGACCAAATGGATCAAATTCCTCGGGATTCGTCCCTGTCCCCTGATCCGTATACACTCTTCGATACATCTTGGGAATATGCAGAGTATTCGAGTCCCGAAACATTTTATAAAATCTTTCTTCATCAGTGAGGTTTCCACGCCCTTCCTTATAAACTTGCTGCTTGACAGCCACATCCGTCAAGCTTTTCAAATCCTTGTCAATACCCTCATAAGTCCAGTGCCCCACAATCCCATGGCCGCCCGAGCCCAGTACTCTTTTAGGAATCCAGCCAGTTCCCACACGTTGTTTCCAGTATTTTTCCCTCTCGAGCCATGATTTACTGTAATGCTCCATAGTTGCCGGAAGGTTTGGGTCGGGAGTGAAATCTTCCGGTCCGCCGGGAAGAACTGGGAGATTCGCAGGGAGTGTAGCAAGGCCTCCCACTTTAGGTGTAGGAGGTAACGGCGCCCCTTCTAGAACTGTCTCTCCTGACATATTAGATGTTGGTACAGCAAAATGCTGTAGATAATCGGATCGAATATCGTAGAGAAATTGGACAAGGACAGAAGAAAAAACCCAGAAATAGAACTACTAGGACGTGACTGTCACAAGTTGCGAAGAAACCCGAAAAAGAGTTGAAGGAAAATAAACAAAGACTACAAGTCTTTATTTAGGATCGGGTTTAACAAGGCTCTAGAATGCAAACAGAAGGGAACATTTTGTTGACAAAGAGGTGGCTTGGATTATTTCCGCGTTACTCGGGGCCACGTGAAAGAAAAGCATGCATGCTAGAATATGTCGTGTTCTGATTGTAACACCACGCCAGCCGAGCTGAGACCGTGAAAGTTGTGTAAACCCATTCCAGTGAGACAAGAAAAATGTGCAAAATTATTAGATAGACTGAGAACTTATAACAGGCAGGATACAGGCTATTTTCCACTATTTTCAGAGACTCCTCTGACAAACAGGTAGGTTCATCCAAAGATCACATGACCCGACCCTTTTTTAAGAATTTTGGAATCGTACCTAGGTAGAGTTGATCCTGGGATATAAATCAAATTCCGCAGGGCATGTAGTTGATAAGATTGGCAAATCGGTATGTTAATTTTTCTCCAAGTCCGTCAGTGTCAGGCGTTTTGCAGGTTTGAGGAGGGGAGTGGAATACTCACCTGAGGTCTGCCTTCGATCCAACACCACTCCTACGCAACTTCATACCTTCTCACCAGTTTCTGCATCTTCAACCATGCTGAACACCTCACCGATCTTCCCATCGGTGAATTGATAGAACACGTTCTCCCATAATTTCCGCTTCCCGCCATCAAATTCGATTTTCAGCCTGCATCCAACAGTTCCCTTGTCTGGGTCCACAACCAACATTTGTGGGACAAATTCAGCCCTCAATCCAAAAGGAATGTGACTGGCTTCAATCATGGTTGCGTACTGTATGTTGGTTGTCTTGGTGCCATTGTGGATAACAGTTGGTTGGACGTAGTCAGATGCGACCAGGGACCAGTCACGATTGTTGATAGCCGCGATATAGGAATGGTAGATACTTTCCAAGAGGAGGCATTCTGTGTTATCTTTTGAAGTTGGTTTCCTGAGGCTGAAGTTGTCATTCAAACACCCACAGGGAAGTTAGGTGGCAGCTCAGGGCCGCTGCGCCTGTGGCGCCTAAATTCACGTGCATATAACCTTAACCATGTGACTTTTTGCACTTCCTCAGAAGCTTTAATAGGTGCCTAAGAGGTCGCAATCAACGCATTTGAGACTCACGAAGTACAATTCTGGTGTCCCTTATCGCCAGTTTTAAGACTTATTGATTGGAGAACACCATTCCGAAAGCGGTATCTTCAAAACCCAACCGATTCAGGCTGCCGACGCATAGGTAAGTTTGCAATCGAATTCTCCGAAACTCGTTCGATGAGTAACTTACTTTATTTATGTAGCGTTGTTACCATGAGCTTGAATCCATTATGGCTGGCCTCAGGAGCGGTATTTGCCCCCCAATGTTGCTTTTCCAGTTCAGTGGATGATTGATTCGCCATCACCCGCGGAAGACGGCTGGTGACTGGTCGCAAAGAACACGGAACACTCGCCATGGGACAAAAAATGATGGCTAGTCTTTACAAACGATAGTGAGCCCTTGACTAGTCATTCCGACAGTACACTATCCTATGTGCAGCTGCCCAAGCTGCCCAGAGTTGGCAACTGCCACACCATAGTCAATAAAAAGCCTGCTTTGGTTGTATTAATGTATTAAACATGTACAACGCAAGAAAGCATCTCCATCCAATTGACAGCCGCTGCTTAAGTGCGGCGTTGTGGGGTGTTTGGGTGTGATGGTTCTGATCATGTTCCTTAGAAATTCTGGTTTCCCGCCAATAGAGTACTTGTACAGCTTCCAGATTTTCTCCTACATGGAGACCAGGCTCTATCATTCGTCGGTTTTGCCATTTTAGCTGGACATCGGTGCTCATCAACCGTCTTTGGCAGCTCACGATTGCGAATTGGGCAAGCCCCCTGTTGTAGTGGGCAACTGCATTGTCAGCTGCAGTCATGAAGGAGTAGACCACTCCTACCGATGATCTCCTCGAGGGCGTCGATAGCGAGCACTACCTCCCCTAGGTACTCTGAATTTCGCCCGCTAGAAGAAGAAACAATGCTACGGGCCGAGCCTCCCAATATTGTCAGAAATTTAACGGTCGCCACTTGATTTAAGGATGGCCGCATCGTTTGAATGTGCCTCTGATGGCTTGATTCATTTCCTGATTTGCGCTTGGGGTTGCTGAAGAAGAAGGGAACCCTATTATCGTTCCTTTCAATTCCGTCGATTTAGGTTGGGCGACTGCCTGTGGTGTTTTTCCTGCGCTGAAGGTTCTCCAGAGGAGTTCTTGACACCACCCCATCTGCGAAATCTGAAGCAATCCTTTCTTAACGCCCCTGTTTGCCGTTTCTTTCAAACAAAACCATCAAAATACGCCAATGGGCCGTATATATCTTCTCAGTGGAAGGAAGCCACCATTTGGAGACCTGTTTTCTGGAATCCTTCTACTTGCCTGGGCAGTCTTAAAATTGAGTTGGTGACCTGCAACAAAATCCATACTCAAGCCTCTAATAGCGCACGTTTCACTTACCTGTAACCTCATCTGCAGCCCAACTCTTTGATTATGATAAACTGGGCTCCCCGGCTATCGGAATCTCAGAACTAAAATTCCTCCAAGTCAGTTCAGGAACGGGAGTGGTTGGAATGCAAGGTGACGGGTTCCTAAAAGGAAGCAGAAGCTTCATGCCCCGATTCGCAGGCGGAGGGGGGCTCATTTGCGGCACTTCTAACCCCGCTTTCTATCGTTTCTCCAGGTAGGTAGGGACAGGGAGAAGCCATACCTACGGCCTAAGGGCCAAGGAGTCAGAACGTTATTCCAATGCATGTGAGTATGCTTGCATTGCAGCATACCACTGTGATGGAAGGTAGATTAGTTACATCTGGGATTGTTTCGCTACTGGTGAGTAAGGTTTTCCAACAAGTTAAAGTCTACCTAGCTCTTTGTTGGTCTGCGCCTTTTGCCTTGCTTGATCCTGATGCCAATCCTTGAGAACCTAATTATTATATATACTCCAAGTTGTCCAAGTACTCGAATATTCAAACACCATTTCATCACATAAAAATGCATAATCGACCCCCTCCAATGGCACAACCAATACCATGCACCGACTGCACCCGTACTTTTTCTCGTAGGCCAGACCTGGAGAGACATCATCGTGAAGTACACCAACAGAGAAAATTCGACTGCGATTATCCTGGATGTGGTTATAGTTCCACTCGGAAAGAGAGAACGAGGAAGCACATCGAGACAAAGCATCCGGGGTGGCGTACACGTAAGGCTATCGACGTTTTGCAAAGTACTTTCTCGTTGACATATTCTTAGAAATCTTGGAATTGAATGCCGACAATACGATGCAGAGTAATACAAAAGTTCCACAGAGTGCAAATGATATGTGCTGATAGTTTTTTTTCAGACCAAGGGCAAGCAAACGATCCGAACTCCCAAGCATCGATGCAAGACTGTTCGTCTTCTTTTCCAGCCCAATCGAATCAAACATACGGTGACAATACAACGAGTTGGTACAGCACACCAGAACCTGTCAATTCTGGGGCCTATACAACACCACTTTCTCACCACCAACAAACGTCTTATTCAAGCCCAAACCCATCCATGTCACCATATCAGACAACCCCTTCTGGGGGTTCTTCTTATGGCAATGACTGGGAATATGGGAGTGGAACTCAAGAAGGGAACAATTGGAACAGTGCAGGCAACGGATGGCAGAATGGTTACGGACAGAATGATCCCTAGATTTTGGCTGATTTTTTGCGAGCATCTCTTTGAAAACTTTGGAAACTTTGCAATCTCAGGAGCATCAACTCTTGCTGGAAACCCTATTCTACTGTCTTTTTATTTGATTCTTTTCTCGTTGGATTTTGTACACTAGATTTCTTTCTTTTCATTTTTTCCCCACCATCTTTTCTCTACCAACAGCATGCGTCATCTGTTTGTTTGAGGTATGCTTACTTATTGCCGACCACCAATACATTCATTTCTATCCAATATCGCGCTTCTTTATGAAAGTCAACGACCCAGTTTTTGATCTGCCATTTCGGTACGGTTGGTGGTTGGTGGTTGGTGGAATAGCCGCCGACAGAAATTTTTTCCAGCACAACACAGAAAAGGGGAGACCCCAGTCAGTATGGGGCCAACGACTACGCCGCATACTAGCATGCGGGGGCGATAAAGTGATGAGTTGAATGACTTAGCTGAGTTGCTGAACGAGAACGAGGAAAAAATCTCTGCCTACGAATTTTATTATTGGTTATCTTAGAAATGTAGACTTACGCCACAGGATGTTGGGACGCACTTTTTGCGTGTCGTCGAGCTGAAAGCACTCACCGAAGCCCCCTCGGGAGGAATTTACTCACATGAGGCCGGGTGGCCGTTTTCGAACCGAGAACGGCGGCTATCTTTGTTACGACTTCATTCCTTGTCAATATCATAAACCGGCATAAGCATTGATAATGGGAGCAGGAAGGCGGGAGGTATCATCGTTCTTCCGTCAAGCCAGTAGTGTGGGGTTTCCTCCTTTTGGAAATCGAATCCCAACAACGAGGATCGTTGGTACCAACAAATTTGGTTTGTGATACAACTGTGATGAGTTGATTTTGTTTTACTGGCAAGGCAGACGCGAATCGTTGAGTGACTCACTATTGAACCGAAGAGGTATTCAAGGCGACAAGTTTTGCAAACAGTAAGACCAACTTGACGTGGGCTTTTTTTGTTGCTTTTTGTTGGACTCGACTTGATTACCAGAACACATCACCATATCGATCTTGTCAGTATGATCTACGATACGATGATCTGGCAAAGCAGCTAGGGGGCCAGCTGCTATTATGCCTACTTGATAGGGCTGACAGGCAATATGCGGAGTCCGCTCCGCAACTACCTCATTTGAGATCCAGTACCTATATCACATCCTCTTCAAGGAAATTATCTAATTCAAGATTAAAGCCAATGACAGGTGCGCACTTGATGTTTAGAATTCTTGGAGGGTCTCCGGAATTATGTGCCGGTATGAGGGCTACCACACAAAAGAAAGTGTAACGAAAAGTCATACCATCATCTACGAATTAGTAGCCGCTAATGTATCACACCCACTATTGCACTTGTGTATCTCCTTCTGCGTCTGTACAAAAAAGCCTCGGGCAACACGACATAAGCCCAATCATTGGTTCAAGTCAACGCCTCCAGTTCATTTGGAACATTATATATGCCCGAGAAAACCGACCCTTGTTGTTGCCACGAAACGATACAGCCGGTTGGAGAGATGGAATTACCAATAGGGTGGTGATTGGGTGTCACTCAGCCTTCCGCCCCATCATCCCGCCGAGGGCTGAAACTACCTGGCGTCTTATTTAGCCGAGTATATGTAACAACACCAACACATGCTGTGGCCTGAAATAGTTACAACAAAGGCAGGTAGGACGTCATCGATCCTCCCGGCCTCCCGGTGTGATTTTTGCCCGTTTTCTACTCGCCATCTACTATTTTGCCACATTTCGTGACACCCCAATGGGATTACAATGTCTTTTTAATTTATTTTTTTGCCGCGATATGTACGATATGCTTGTCTCTGTGAGCTGAGATGTGACAGAGGTAAAATAAAGGAAGGTAAGGAATGTTCTCGGGGCCTCTAATACATGTCGTGTTACTACTTGATTTCTTGCCTGGTTTGGGTGTAAATCCGAAATTTCCGAAATTTGATATGCCTCAGGGCGCAAGAAGCAATATGTACAATATCTTACTGAGCCGCATTTAATTAGGTTCGAAGGTATCATTGTGCCAATGCTACTATCAACTTGCCACTCAAGTCCCTCTTTTGAGCCTCCTACTTCGTGTCAAAATTTCAGGGAGCTCAATCCTTAACTGATACAGGATTTTACTTTATGAAGCTCTTCACTATCTACTTCAATTTTCATAACTTTAAAGAGGTTCTGAGTTTGTTGCATCCTAGTGACCAGTTACACTTTTGAAAAGCCCCTTCACAATGTCACTTAATTACAGTGTAAAAATAAACTACTGGGGTGCTCGAATATTACTCAAGTAGTAGTGAATTGCGAAGAGTAACACTCAGAATCGAGTATGGAGTAGCATATACTACTACTATACGGTCTACCTCACTTAACTCTACCCATTTAATACACTGCTTAATTGCAGCACCACTAATGTAGTACTGTGAGTTGCGAATTAACCTTTAATTCAGGCGTTTTTTTAAAAACCAAGCTTTTATTTCTCCCTCTTTTATTGAGAGGCAGAAAATAAAAGTACTCTAAAAGTGGCAAGACCTAACTAGAAAGAACCGCTATATCTAGTTATCTCTCTTCTCTATCTTTTACTATTTAATAATAAGTATAACAAATATAAACTAAGAAATAGATACTTATTAGAAAATACCCTTTTCTTAAAAGAATTTCACATTCCTTGTCTTAAGCTTACTAAGCATTTCAGCCTCTGCTAAGACCTTACAAAAAGGAGAACATAAATATAAACTTCTGTTTTATATATAAAAAGTTTATAAGGTGATAGGAGACATATAGAGCTCTTGTTTCCTGTTATCTATAGTCTACTAACATGTGTTGCTATCTAGTAAAGAGCAAAGTAAGATAGAAAAAGGGGAAAAGTAGAGATTTTTTCAAAAAAGCACGGTTTACAAAAAAAGTGCTGAATTCAAGGTTAAATCGCAACTGACTGTAATAGAACTTTGCAAAATAAAAACAAATTTCTCCTTAAGTCTGCACTTAACTCAACAACAGAGTTCCAACAAATCGGAAGTCCCTTGTCGATGGAAACCATCCAAGCATCTATCTCGGAAGAAAGTTTCGAGTGTTACCCATATCTATGTCAGGAATTCAGTTTAGTAAACATTCAAATAATACCAGTGCCGTAAACCCCATGATAGTGTGAGCTCCAACATGTTAAAGCGTACTCATTTCCTCCACGACAGCAGCAAAAAAAAGAGTTGCGTCCTACGTCAATTGCCCCAATATTGAGATTTGGGAGACGAGCAACGTCTATCTTTCTCAACGCGACACCATTTATAAGCACTTAAATACTCAGTAATTCGCCTACAAAGTCTTGCAACCATCTGTGGTGTTCGTTTATTTCAAGCAGCTTGTATGCCAAGGAGCTCTGTTTGATACCAACCTTCGCCGAACAACACATCAACCCCCCTCGAACACTTGAACTCAGTCCATTTTACCAATGCTGATGTGCTGAGTTGAGAGCTTTTCCAAAGTTTCTGTGCTCACAATGCAGGTGAATAAATCATGAGCTTAGCTCCAATAGTAAACTGATGACCTCGTTTGACGCAACACTTGCCCCTTTTGAATCGCTAAGCGAGAGATTTATGAAATTGAACCCCTGAGAGGTACAAAGTCGACATTGTCACTAGAAAATATGTTTTTAGTTAGTACCAAATTAAACATTCAAACTTTTATCCATGGAGAAGTCTCTCAACCTCTTCGTGATGTATTCAATACCCAGCCCAACTTTCTCTCCTCCTTCCCAAAACCAACCCGTCACCCCGCTCAGCATTTCCCCACACGATATTCCAGCAAACGTAATAACAAGAGAGAGTGTCAGGCAAAAGGAAAAATCTAGCCCTAAACTCCTGACCATAGTATGAATGGAATTAATCCTGCGACGAGCACGAGGATGTATGATGAGGTTCACACGCCTCGAAACGGTTTGATGATTATTTTGTTACATCTTTTGGAAGTATTCAGAAACTCACATTCTTAAAATTCTTCTACTGCATTCACAAACATCCCCCTACCCCCACCAACAACAAATCAATTGCCAAACTCCAAAGATATTCCCATACTGACTATTTTATAATTAGAAATAACACCTTCCCTGAGAAATAGCAGAGTAGTTGATATCAAGTAATAAGGTGCAGTGGAAGCGCACCGGACTCATTCCCCCAGTTCAAGACTAGGCATTACTAACTTTGATTTTTTTTGGTACAGTAGTCTTCTCTATTGGAAGGGGGCCTTTGATATTTTGCCCTTGATGTGCTTCCTGGTCTACTCTTAAGAGGGTGGTAAAATATGTGCATTGCTGAGTTCAAAAGAGAAAGAAATCAGACCCATGCTTTTATGATACAGTGCTTCGCTGAATTGCCTAGAACTCATTCAAAATTACTTCAATCCAGGAGTGTAGAAATTCATAACGGTTCGCTAAGCAATCGCTATTTGGTTTATAAAGACAGCCAAGAGAGGAATGACGAACAGAAGAATCATTTTACAACATAGAGAACTTTTTCACAATCATGATGAAAAAGGAAGGTATTTGATGATTGCATATCACGTCAGAAAGTCTATTCTATGATCTTTAACTAAACTGACATCCGAATCCCAAAAGTACACACAGCCTAAGCCACATGATCCACCTGCCTCTTATTAAAGGAACATTGCACATCATTCCGCAGTCGTGGCCTTCTTGCTCGCAGGTTTCATCCATGAAAAAGCACTAGCACCGCCAACAGGATTCTCCGATCGAGGAATGGTAGTCACGACCGTCCGCTGTGGCTTCTGTTCCTCCGAGGAGATCCGTTTGGATTCCCATTTCAAAGGCGCGTTCTCCACCTGGCTCTTTCTCCGCATCTCAACGGCTGGCCGAGGGAGTGGTGTCGGTTCATAGGCAGTTCCTGTGCGCGCTGAAGAGGTTGACCGGGAAGGTACTGCAATGGAAGAGACGGACTTTGAGGATGGCTTGAGAACTTTCATGCTTCTGCCACCTCGAACTGCGCGTTGGTAGCCACTTGTGGTTTCGGCATCGCGGCCGCTCTCACCACCATTGACAGTTCCCTGGCGCCAGGATCCCCAGATTCCAACAGAAGAGTCTCGGCGATTGGACTCTGGTGATACAATTGCTTCGGATGCGTCTGCGTCTTGCGAGTGTTCACCGCCATGGGAATTTTCTGAACCCGAATTATTGAGAGTAGAAGAAGTACTTTCTTGGACACTGGTGACTCGATCGAGAGCACTCAGTTCTGACATAGATACAGGAGTAAACGGCGATTCGGGTTGTGTTGCTGAGGTTCCTCGTGCGGTATTGTCAGAGTGCGTGGCTTTCGCTACTTCTTCTTGTCCATTAGGAAAAACGGAGTTGCGGACAGGAGGGGTGGCTTCGGATTTGGATTTGGAATCTATTGGGGTGAAAGGGGCAGCGGTCGCTTTCAATTCGTTCTTTTCCGGTGGAAGATTGGAAGTGCAAAGATTTTTGAACAAGGCGTCGTCTTCAGGTCTAACAAATGGAACAGAGAGTTTGCTGCGATCATCGCCATAGAGTGTCATAAGATTCTGGGAGAAGAAAATATCCGCATTATGTGCGCGGAGGATATCACTGCCAAGAATAATACGAATTCCCTGTTTGCGCTCAAGAGTGCTGCGTTGGGCAAGTCCTACAATTTCGAAATCCGCACTAAGTGTTGGGAGTTGCGGAGCAGGGCTATTTGATCTCGAAGTTGGCTGAGTTATGATGGCTTCAGGAAGATATACGGGAAGTCTGATATGATGGCGACCAGCTGGAGTCTTCTGGATTTGCTCTGTGAGTCCGAGCTCCTTTACCAAACTGTAGTCGAGAACAGACCTCTGAGAGCCAGAGCAGATATCAGCATAAAGCAATGCATTGTGAGAGAAATTCGTTGTCAACCAGCATCGAATGATTGAAGGCACAGATCCCAAGACGAATAAACCAGGGGGTGGGTCAGGTGTGTCGACTGGAGAGTCATCGTCTTGGCCACCAACGATGAAATTGGTATCAAGACCAAGGCTACTGTTTCTTCCTGATGGATTGGAATGCATGGAATGCACTGAATGCCCAGCTGAGCTATGCCTGCCGTCTGATTTGTGTGATAATGATCGTTCTGTCATGGGGTGGCTCCCAATACCACTGCTTGGGCGGACAGGACCAAAATCTCCGGAACTTCTTGAGCCTGGGTTCCAATTTGAACCTTGGAGAGCGCTCACGTCAAATCGAACGCTGTTTGCTCTCGAGGCTCCACGACGCACCGGCTCTTCATCAGCTTCTAGCTGGAGGCTGCCAAGAAGATTATGGCTTTGTTCGTCATCAAAGTCATCGAAGACGTCCGCCGGGTGGTGCTGAACTGGACCTATCAAATTATTAGTCTATCTTTCATTTTGTAGCAAGACAAAATTACTAACCTTGCTGAGGGGTCCCGCTCAGTACGCTTGGAAATGGAGAACCATTCCCCCAGACAGATTTCAGAGCAGCGTCATCAGCCTGGCGTTTCTCCAGCCTCAGCAATCTTTCTGCATGGTTGATCTGAACAGCTTGAACATGTTTAACGTCCATCTGGACATGGTACAATTCTTCTCGAGTTGGTGTGAACTGTGGATCCATGCCCGAACTTCGTTCGTCACCCGAGAGTCAGAGTTCGCCTGGAAAGTGGTCCCGTTTCTCAGAAAACTCCGTGCAAATGGGATAAACAGCGTTGATATTGGGAGATGTGGACCGAGGAAAGACAATACAAGGCGAGTTCCAGGTGCTGCGTCTGCAGTAGGAATGATTCGCGACCGGAGAACCCTCTGAACCCTTCCAAAATATGACTCTTTTCACAGGTGACAAATTCCAGGAATACTGCAATGCACGATTGCTGCACTGCCTTTCGCAGCTAGAACTTTCGAAGAGGTGCGGTTATCGAAACAGGCAGCGAGCGACCCCTTGAGCAATGCTCTGCCTATGCAGGAATCACAGTACCCGCCTCCTCCACCACATCGACCTGCGACCACCGGTCACTGCCCGGGCTTTTATATTTGGGGGGAAATAGACCGCTGTTTCGAAAGCTGGCTATGCGGAAAATTCGTGCGTGTACCGTGTATGTGTACCGACAGAAGGGATCGGAGTGGAGGAAGGGGTAAAAGTATGGAGGCCGATTGTGTCCTAAGCTCGTAATTCGTTATAAAAGGAGGTTGAATTCAGGTGCAGATCTTGCAGATGGAAGCGTGGTTGATTTTGACTTTGGGCGCAGTGGCTCGAGTAGGTTGAGGGTAAAGGGGAGGTGGGATATATTGTGTGGTCTTAATGTAGCAAACGGAGTCCAGGTGAATCGTGTAAGACTGAGATGGGGTTGAAATAGCGCACGTTGATGTTGGTGCTGCTGTATTGAGAGACGAAGGCGTCTAGTGAGATTATGCGCGTGATCCTTTGTGGAGATTTCGGAGTGACGGGTGGAATTGTGAGGTGTGAGGTGTGAGATGTTGTGCTGTGCTGGTAGAGTATGGAGGGAGGGAGTTGAAGTTGTGAGGTAGGTAGAGTGGAGTTGTGATGCTGAATCAAACGCCCCCCTTGCGGGCTACGCTACGCTGTGCTGTGCTGCCCAGCAGTCCAAATGCAGGGGTGGTGGGGTAGTGCGGAACTAGCCAGCTGGAGTAACGGTAACACTGCATTTGCACTTGGAAAGACTACAGTTTGGTATTCTGATTTTCGAATTCTTTTCTGATGTACCTACAATATATGGATGATGGTCCCCTGTTCCGATCGGAAACATTTCCAAGCGCCTCTACAGCACAGATTTTCCGGAGCAAAAGAGAACTACCTAGACTGCCTCTTTCTCTACAGCATTCTTGGTGCATCATTCCATCTTCTACGCTCTATTAGCGGTGTTTCAATTGTGAGTCCGGATATCTTTACTTACGGAAATACCCAGCCTTCTTTGTCAACTGTATCATCAACCCAACCCAAAGCAGCAAGAACAGCATTAAAGAAGATTTTATAGCTCTCGCCAGAGAGATGTAACCCATCCACAAGGAGCTGATAAAGCCGCGCATTCTTGCCCCGACGAAGCGATCCAGGCAAATCAGCCTCAACATCATGATCCGGAGTTGCAGCTTGAACGTCGTCCATCATGGCCTTCCAGAGATCAACCAAGATAACCTTTTTGTCATGGAATTCTAACGCAACTTCCCTCGCGGCTCTGGCATACTCTTTGGTCACTTCTTGCTTTCTTGTCAAACCACCGTTGCCTGCCTTCAGATCCTCCTCCAGCAAGTGGAATTCATGAATGGGAGGCGGGGCAACCAACAGAATCGTCGGGTGATGCTTTTGGATTGAATCGTGCTCGATGATCTTCTTGAGGTTCTCTCGGTACTCATCAAGGCCGACATGTTGTTTGGTAGGACTAGTTTCAAGGCAAGAATCGTTTGCTCCCAGAAGTAGAAGCTGACTAGTCAGCTTACGGATGTCAAGATACATCGGATCGAGTGCCAACAACAATTATACAAGATTCGAAAAGGTGAGTGGCCACAATATTTATAGCGATGAAAGAGACTGATTGACGCACCAGGTAATCAACCTTGGCATATTCTGGCTTTGGGATGAGGCTGTCAAGGATGAACAGTATATTGCTCGTGTTGTAACCAGAGAAGCCGCTAATTGAATTTCAGCAAGCTTCTCATCATGGCATTAGGAGCAGAAAAACAAACCGATTGACAATGTCAAGTCGCCTCTCAACCCTCTCAGCTAGTGCTGCGCCAAAAGAAAAGTTTCGCTGCTCCACTGGCCTACCCTCGCTATCATTTTGGGCATGGAGGTGAGTGGAGTATTGTATGAGCGAGTCTCCCAAGAGGACGAATTGCGGATAAGGACTTGAGCTTCCCATTGTTTTCCCTGTTGAAAGTTCTCAGGGAGCTAACTTCAATTTTCATGTAGAGTTTGGAGGAAAAGGTTGCTTGAATGTATGTTTTAGAAAGGCATCCTTTCGGTACAACTGCTCCCATTGGAACCCTGAGGGTTGTACACGTGACTATTCTTGGAGCTGGTCTCGCGATGGACACTAAAAGCGGCAGTAAATATATCAAGTTCGCACCTGCCCTACGTACCTAACTCTTATTATTCCAGGGTTTTAGAATAATTCAAGGCAATTATTCCAAATACTTGGAACAATTTAAAATATTTACCTAGGTGTTTTAATAATCAACTTTAATTGTCCCAAAGCATTTGGTAACTCTCTAGCTACATGGGACATTTTAAGAGTCTTTTGAGAAAGCGTCGAGAGGTGGTCGAGACTTACGTCCTCTGAGAAGGATGTGAGGGAGTATAGAAGATGGGGCAGAGATAAGATAGAACTGAGGGGAAAATGACCGAAAGCAGAGAAGATAGCTTCTAATTAAATAGGAGTAAATAGCTGGACATGCACATGTGATCAGGCCGTATAATTCAAAAGATTTGTTTCCAAAAAACTTGAATACAAATGTTGACGTCGTGCAACCAAGACTCTAAGACTCTTCAGATGTGCAGAGTAAAAACGAATCAAATAAGTCGCCTTTCTCGGATAATCTAAGCCAAATAATTTTACTAGCAGATTCAGATAATCAAATAAATCATGTAAAGTAGCGTAGATTAATTGATTCTTAAACTTTTGAGTAAGTTAATTGTATTAACTTAATTATTCGAAATCTTTTAGTATACTTTTATTTTTCAACTATAGTTCAGAGATAAGAGTTCTGAATAAACTTCATCTATTTCTGTTATTGTAAAAGGGTAACACGGGAGACTTAATATATATTGATAGATTCTCAAGAGAGTTCGTCTAAACACTATTAGTGGTTGTACCTACATCCGTACCCTGCAAGCCATCCCAGGACCCTGCATTTAATATTCCAGGTTGCCCCAAGTCTCAATTGACGCAATACTCACATGCCAACACAAGATGTAAATACTAGCACTGCCTGCTAGGACACGCACTACAGACTCGTGATACCAACCACTACCTACCCTGCACCTGGCAGCCATGTCTAGAGATACGAAGTAGACTCATCACGTCGCGCAACGACGATAGGCTGGCCCATGACAGGCCAAGATCTAGGAACGTCAAAATGATCACATTCAGCCTTCACCACGCGTTCCACGAGACCAGGGTGGTCATGCCTTTGACTGAATAACGAGAGATAGGCATCTTGGAATTCTCTCAAGATGAATCCCGGCGACGCGTCTCACATTGTGTCAGAGGTGATATGATTGTGTAGTGTAGTTGGGAGGTGTGCAGCGCAGCCTCCTTCTTAAAAGAAGCCTGAATGCGGACCCTGGCTGGCTCTCTTCCGACCCCCACTGCCCCAGGAATTACCTCCCATACCTACGCCATACAGAGGACTGCCCGCAACTCATCCTCGACCACAGGTTTACACAACATATGCGCCCTCGTTGACGGATACCACCTCCGCTCCGACATCTCCCTATATCTCCATGTCTTCCTCCCGGAGGAAACCCTTACCATGGACCGACTTGACCATGACACCGAACACAGCTCCCTCGGCGGAGACATCACCGCTCGCCTCTCCACGATTCTCGAGAACCGAAAGTGCCGTGAGCAACGATGAGAGGACTCCGCTCCTAGGCCTTTCCGGTGCTGGTCGTTCGAGAATTCGAGTTCAGTCGGCGCTGGATGCTGGCAATAATCCAAAACCACGTCTTTCGCGCCATGCCAGCTTTAACGGTACGAGATTCTCGGCATTATCCCACTCTACACACCATCCTCATACATTTGAACTGACCTTCTTCTCTCCCAGGCAGTCTACGAGCAGCGAGACACCACAGTCGTGCCGGATCGTGGGGACAAAGATTAGTAGGTGCCTTGACGACTCAGGACTCGATGACCGAATCCAAAAATACCTTGTACTCGGACGACCGAGTTTGGTACGATCAGTTTACCTCGACCGACTGGGTGCACGACAGTATTGCCGATGCGTATCGAGTAAAAGCCCTACGAAGCCGGACGGATATACGAGGGAAAATACTGGCTTCGATCGATGGTATACAGGGATGGATACTCAGTGCTTTGGTTGGCTGTCTCACCGCAGTTCTAGCATATATTGTTGATGTATCCGAGTCCCCGTTTTTTGATTGGAAAGATGGTTATTGCTCCCAGGGGTTTCTTATAAGCGAAAAGGTATGTCCATGCCGGGTTTTTCTTCTAGTTTGGTGTTTACGCAATCAAATTCCAAAATGCTTGCTCTTAAATCTAGCATCTGCTATTCAATATCCAAACCTGCCTCCAAAACATGATTATTGGCAACCCCAGCTGGAAAACTCGAGCCTTAAGAGAACGGAGCATTATACTCGGGCTTGAAATTTTGGCTTCTTATGTAGCACTTGACTAACAAGAGAAATAGCACTGCTGCCCTAGTGGAGGCCGCTGCCACGCCTGGAAATCGTGGTCAAATTATATTCAAATCCCCCACGTCTCCGAACAAATAGTGGAATTCGTCATTTTCGTGATCCTGGTTGTGACATTTGCTACCATCTCTTGCTTATTGACCATGACGACCAAAACAATCGTACCGTCAACATATCACATTAGCACGCTGGATGAAAATCTAGCTGCTGAAAGCCGTGCTCCAGAGGAACAAGAGGATGGCCCTGCCAGCCCAAAATCTAACGCGGAGGGTTCCTCCAAGGGAGACATGGTTTACTATTCGGCCGCGGGAAGTGGTGTTGCTGAAGTTCGAGTCATTCTCAGTGGTTTCGTCTTGCACGGATTTCTGGGAGTGAAAACTTTGGTCATTAAGACTCTTGCTCTAATCCTAAGTGTTGCTTCAGGACTTAGCTTGGGAAAAGAAGGGCCTTTTGTGCACATTGCAACTTGTGTAGGAAACATTGCTTGTCGATTATTTTCCAAGTACGACCGCAATGATGGGAAACGCAGAGAGGTATTATCGGCTGCTGCCGCGGCCGGAGTCGCTGTTGCTTTTGGAGCTCCTTTGGGTGGTGTTTTGTTCTCCTTGGAAGAAGTTGCATATTTCTTTCCTGCCAAAACACTATTCAGGACATTCTTTTGCTGTATTACTGCGGCACTGTCACTCAAGTTTTTGAATCCCTACGGCACTAATAAGATTGTCATCTTTGAGGTTCGTTATTTAACGGACTGGGAATTTTTTGAGCTTGCTGGATTTGCTGTAGTTGGTGTACTTGGTGGCGCGGTTGGAGCTCTCTTCATCAAAGCATCTCGAGCATGGGCCAAATCCTTTCGGAAGATCTCGGTTGTCAAAAAGTGGCCACTTGTTGAGGTCATGCTTGTCGCTCTACTCACTGGTCTTGTGAGTTTCTGGAATCCTTACACAAAGCTCCCTGTAGCGAAACTCCTATTCAATCTATCGAGTCCGTGTGATATCAACAAGCCCGACGAGATGGGGCTTTGCCCAAGAGACCTAGATGATATTTGGCCCATAATCAAAAGTCTCAGCATTGCGTTCTTTATCAAAGGCATTCTAACCATAATCACTTTTGGAATCGTAAGTCTGCCCATGGTTCTCTACTTCGACCAAATAATAATACTCCTATCCTCTCCCCACAATAAGTAAACTGCTCCTAACACCCAAACAGAAAGTTCCGGCGGGTATTTATGTACCGTCTATGGTTGTAGGCGGTTTTCTTGGTCGCATTTTGGGACACTTGATGCAATGGCTAGTTCTTCGATTTCCCACGAATCCCATTTTTGGTAACTGCGCGGCACATGCCGATGGCACGTCCTGTATTACTCCTGGTGTATACGCCCTCATTGCAGCCGGGTCGACTATGTGCGGTGTGACAAGGTTATCAATTACCCTTGCGGTCATCTTATTCGAGTTGACCGGTAGTCTTGACTATATCCTGCCTTTCTCTCTTGCCATCCTGGTGGCAAAGTGGACTGCAGACTTTTTGGAACCACTCAGCATTTATGTAAGTCAATTTAAAGCATCATTTTCGAAATTACGCAACAGCCACTAATTCTCACACAGGATCTTTTGACCAACTTGAATTCCTACCCCTTCTTAAACAACAAGCACAAGCCAGTTTTCACCTCGAATCTGATAGATATCGTGCCTCGCTTACGCCGCGAGAGAGTCATTGATATTTCAAGCTCTCCTCTAGTTTCAGCATCCAGTCTCCGAACGAAACTTGAAATCCTCCACCAAGCCGGAGAAGTTGATGGCGGTCTACCCATCCTTAGAGACGAAATTCTCGTGGGACTGATCCCAGCTCCTGATCTAGCGTTTGCTCTGGATAGTTTGGAAGATGAGTCTGAGACTTTGTGCTTGATGACGAAGGTTCTGAGGATGGATGATTCTGATGATGAGGGGGCTGATCCTACTGATTTTACGCAATTCGTTGATCCTGTAAGTTTGGAAGTTTGGATTATGGTTGGGAATTTACTGATGTTCTTGATAGGCGCCTTTGGCACTTGATATCCACTCACCTATGGATCTTGTTTATGAGTGTTTTGTCAAGTTGGGGTTGAGATATGTTTGCGTCAATAGAGATGGTCGATTTGCTGGTCTTGTAAGTCTTTCTCTCTCCTTTTCCCTTCCTTTCCGTTTCCTATTCCTTGATCTCTATCACCATTCCACATCTCAGGACTCGAGCTAACAAATATCATAGACACACAAAAAGACATTTGTAAAATACATGAGAGAGTTGGAGGAAAAAGAGGGGCATATCTAAGACTTAAGAAGAGGAAACAGAGAGGACAAGGTCATCTTTCCTTGTTCTCTCTCTTTTCTGTTTGGGCTCGCGCCCTCTGGCATTTTCTTGGTTGGGCATTCATGGGAAATTGGCTTTTTCCTGGGTTACTTATTTTACTATTTGGTGTTTAGGCGTTTTTGATGGAGGAGTTTGTATATGTACTTGTTCATTTTTCTTCTTGGTTTTGGAAGACATACATTTGCGTGCGTGCATTTTTTGTATTTTGCGTGCGGCATTTTCAGATGCATTTTGTGCATTGGTGGTTTGGTTATGGGCGGGCGTTTGTCTTTTTTGTCTGCTTCTGAATGAGAGATGGAGGAGTGGTGAATGATATATGATGTGAGCGAGTGAGCGAGCGTGCGTGTTAGTGTGGTTAGATATGGTTAGATAGGTGGGTTTTGTCTATGATACCAAAATTCGAAGGCTGGGGGATTCGAATGGGGAGGATAGCTAGCGAGTGGGATGAGAGTGGAGGGGATAGAATATGGTTAAATTGATGATATTATTGATTACTTGTTTACCTTGTTTCTCTTTATACCTTTTCTCCCCGTTCTCGTGGCTCTTGCTTCGATGAACGTTGCTGTGAGTTGTGGTAGCTCAGCTACTACAACTTGGAGTCTCGAACCCCATCCTCTGAGGAATGACCCCACGAGATGAATGAACCTCTGGAGTCTGAATTCAATCGCTAAAAAGACGGAAAAAGGTCTTGAAATGTTCTTTTAATGCTAGTTGGTATTGCTCTCAAGTTTTATAGATTTATATTTGTTAGGCGTTGTAACGGGGGAGAAAATCGCAGAGCCCATCTTCAAAAACTCGGCTATGCGGCACCTAATGGAGGGGTGCTTTTTAAGGGGTGTGGTTGTACTACATATGTTTTGTGTATCAGTAATTTCTCATGTGGGGTTTTGTGGGATGATTATGAGGTTTTCGTGACACTCTTTGGTGGCGAGGGCGTGGGGGAGTTAATAGAGGGGCGGGTAAGGAGAACGCTGGAGAGGAGGGGGTTGTGAAGGTTAGATCTGGGGATTTTGGGAAAGTGTTGTGGCATTGAGGATTTGTGTAGTTACACTACCTATATGTAGAAGTACTTGTTGTGGGTTCTCGGATGTCATTCATAGTGATTGAAAGATATTGTGCTAAAGTATGTGGGAGAATTATATCAATTGACTAAACACGGGTTAGGCGATAAGAAGAATTCATCGTTGGTTGATTTAATTCTTCTTAGTCTTCTTGCAAGATGAACGACGCCTGCTTCTTTTTCTACGTATATCAATAAATCTCGGGCAGTTATATTGTTTGATTCTCCTCTGTTCAACACAAATTATTTAGCTATATCAGACTCGATGGTATGGTCTTTTGTCCCGGTCGTCACAAAAAGTTTTAAACACATGTGTTGAGAAATCCCAGTCCTCTGGTCGCCGTAGACTTAGGGTCTTGGCCCGTCAATATATCCTTCTTGCGCGTTGAACTTCTACCTTCGTACTTGTACTTGTGTAGATTCTGTGGATTCTGGACCAACTAACTAAACTACCCGTGACGAGTGGCGGGAATACTTGATTATATTGTACTTTTTGGATAGAAATGTTATGTAGAAATCAAACTGCAAGGAGCATGCTTATTCTACCTAAGCTTTTCCCCCACAACTTATTTTCCCTTGTAGTTGATTCCCAAGCGTAAGGTGGCTGCTGTACGACGCCCCAGTGTCTCAGCTTCTAATGAGCTTCCTTCAGCCTTAAAATCAGCCACAACACCGTGCTCTAAATATGACGGGTTTTCTTTGGTTGTGGTGTTGGTGAGAAGAGTACCCAATTAGGTTTAGTACCCACTATCGAAAGTCCTGTGCCCAACAACCAGAGTCATTGCAAATTGTTGTTTACGGCACAGTACGGCGTGGCACGACGAGGTTTCCTGCTTTAGTTCCGAGGCTGACTCTCGAAAGTATCCCAAAATAGGGGTTGCTCGCTAGGGTGTATTTGCTCCACCAATTCACAAAATCCTTCCCATGTCGTAACTTGAAGGCCAACGCTAATGGCTGTATACCAGCGAAGGATTTGAAAACGCAATAATAAGGGTTTTGACTGAGCCATGAGGTGGGCTCGAAATTTCCATCGTTCCTAGAACGACGAATGGGCGTTCAACATTGATGAACTCATGTCTACGGGGAACAATGGGGGCCACTCTTACACTTTCTACTTCGTATCTGAGGACTTGACTGAATAATCTTTTCGAGTTCAAATTTGTAGTCTTAATATAAGAATCATGAAGTCCCTTCCAGAGTCAAAATTTCTCTTCATGCTTTCATGCTCATCTCCCTTACTACTTTAACATCTACAGTCTTTTATACCATCTTTCCACTTGTATCCTTCATTATGAAGCTCACTTCAACTTTGCTGTTCACAGCAGGTGCTTCAGCCTTCGTTGCCGAAAGATCATATGCACCAGCGCCTTACCTTCGTCCAGATACAGGCCATCTTGTTCCAGAGGGATACATAGTCCGATTTCAGCCTAACCATACCCTCGAAGACCATTTTACTAATATTGGTTTTGACATCCGTCAATTCGCTACTGTTTTCTTGGAAATTCCAGTGTCAAATGCATATCTATTCGAATTATCCGAAGCTAATAATTCATTAATCCACGACTACATCCGTTACGACCCGGGCGTTTTAAGAATAGAGCACGACGAATATCTGCAGGAGGAGCAAATATTTCACCGGGAACCAGCACCACTACCACCAACGTCCTTCGAAAAGGTTAAGAGATGGATCAAGCCCGTCAAGTATTCAGCTCCATGGAACCAGGTGATGATTACACTCGGCAAGTCAAAGGACTTCGGGGGAGAGTCGAAAGTTGGAACTCCATTTTCAGCACAGTGGACCATGGATAATAGTGGTGCAGGTGTTAATGTTTATGTCTTTGTAAGTGAGGTTCTCGAGGAATATTTCCCTATTCTAGTCGTTTCGGGAGTCAAGCTTCCTTACTCCCGAGACATACTTGAAAACTCTTGGATATTTTTTAAAGAAGTAGACTGACTCCGAGATCCTCGGGTATAGGATTCTGGTATCAAGATTGAGCATGAGACTTTCAAGGCTTACAGTCGTCAAATCGCATCGCATTTTAGGGGCAAGAAATCCTCGGATACATCCCCTTACTGTGGCTCTGGAGTTGTGATGGTAGAACCTCCACGTCTCTTCAAATTTCACCACTAATTTTCTCAGGATGACTTATTGGGGCATGGAACCCACGTAGCCGGTATCATTTCTAACAAGGATGGTGGAGCTGTGGCCGCGGCAAATTTGATCAATGTCAAGGTCCAGAAATGTGGAGGGAGCATTGGAAAAGTTGAGACAGCTGTAAATGATGTTATCACGGAACACAACAATAACAAGAGCAAGCCACCGAAAAATTGGAGAGGCTAGGTTATCAACATGTCGATTGGATTTGCGACCAAGAACTTTGCGGGTCTTCAAGATGCTTTGGCGAAAGCTAATAAAGCTGGAATCCCGATCGCAGCAGCTGCAGGAAACAACAAACAGGATTGGCTAGAGATTCCCGCTAGGTATGTTTGAATCTACACTTTTGGATTGAAACCAAAGCTAATGTCAGCAGAATTACGTCCACTTTCAGCGTCGGAGCTGTCGATATAAATTACAACCGGTGGACTGGTGGTTACGCAGGTATCAGAGGGTCGAATTACAACAAGAAGCTCAACATCTGGGCACCCGGAAAGACCGTCTGGTCTTCTTTCGTCGACGAAAATGATGCAAAGGTTACTAACAAATACGAATGGGCTAGTGGAACAAGCATGGCCTGCCCCCATGGTGAGTGTGCTCCGAGTTTCTTTTTCCTCTTTCCGGTTGTTTTAAGAGCGCCGAGACACGGTTTCTTCCTCTCGCTACCTATTCCTCTCACAGGCATACTTTTAAAATTGATAATACTGACTTTGAGATCTTGCACAGTCGCCGGTGTGATGGCACAAATCATGGGTTATGAGGGTTACTCAAAACTCAGTGCTCAAGATGTTTACGATCGCTTAAACGCCAACGCAATCAGTGTTGTAAATTCAGATGATGAAATCAAACGGGTTGGGGCTACGCTTAATCTCCTTCAAAATGGCCAAAAGGGAGGGGTAAGACACCCAGCAATTGACCATCCATACGACGGCGTGCCCAAGGACGAACTCAAAATGAGAGCCGCAGCTACAGCCACCACATTCCTTCCGGAAGCCACTTCCGCAGCCGATATTCCAATTGACAATAGTAAGTATTCCGGCACCCGCACCAGATTCAATATTAACACAAGTTAGGCGCTGCAATGGCAACACAGACGCCCCCGAAGGACGACACCGAGGACGGGGATGAAATGGTTGAAGTTGACGATGGAACTGATCCCGACGACCCTAGATGCAAATGCAACATATTGAATTATGCAGCCTGTATAGCCGCATGCCTCAAAGACAAGATAAATTAAATTGTACTTGGGGGAGTGCAAATGGAGATAAGCGAGACCGGAGTGAGGCTTGATCAGTAAATTTAGGGGGGCGTTTAGGCCTTGAAGAGATTTGGAGTTAACTACTTTTATGTAAGATGCTGTGTTACAGCTACTGGTATACAAGTATCTGGATAAAATTCATTTCTTTGGTGGTTTGCCTGAAGGTCTCAAATTAAGGAACATAGGTGAAAATACTGGCGTAGAAGTGTTTATTCCATTTTTCTAGGACAGCCTACAACACTTACAAATCAACGCAAACGTGTGAAAACTTGACACATTCCATTATTTGCTTAATTAGTATTCTCCACATCTACTGTTATTTTTCTTATATTTTTCCGATTTTTCTACGTCGAGTTAATTCTTCTCCACCGGAGACGCTTTCTGGCAGCCTTACATACTGGCACGGCTCACTCACGGCTTACTCACAGCTTACTCACACCCAGTTTTTGGCCCGCAAAAATTTACCGAGTAAGCCGCCAAAATCTTGGGGGCCAAAAAAGGGGACTAACCAGTAAGCCATCAATCGTGGAGTAAGCCAACCAGTAAGCTACCAAAAACCAGCTTACCCGCAACTAATTTTTTAACCCTCAAACAATGTCTACGTAAGCTACAAAATAACGAGTAAGCTATCACCAAATATGGGGGCCAAAAAGGAAAGTTTTGAGTAATCTATCAATTATCGGGTAAGCCACCGAATATCGAGTAAACTCGAACTTCAGATAAGCTAGCAAATACCAGTTTATCCACCACTCTCCTTTTGCACCCGTGCCCACCACATCACAACTTCTCAAGCCTTAGAAGAAAATTGCAAAAATAAAATAAAAATACTAGGAGATTTATCAGTTACCAATTAGTCTCTGTATCGAAGTTTGCGATTTTATTACAGATTTGCAACATTATATGTCCTAAACTCCGACGTACACGTCGAGCCCTCTAGATAGAGTGGGTAACTAGCAGTTGAGATTTTTTACTAAACGTTTTTACGACGACGAATAGATTCCTTAGAACTCGTACAATCAGCCCACTCTACTTGAATAAACATTTTTATTAGATTACCTTCTAATACATCTATCTTGTAAACATCTTGTAAAAACTTTGAGCAATTTGTAGATTACCTGTGAATAGCTACGATTTTTTGGAGTTTGCTATTTGTAGGTCACCTACTAAGGCTCCTCCTATCTTGTTAAAAAAAAAATAAGCGATCTATAGGTGACCTACTAATTAAATCAATGGAAAAAGTACTATTCGTAGGTTATCTTGGCATAATAGCGAATGGTTAGTGGAATATTTGTTACCGTCCTTGGATTTTCCAAGGATAATTTAAAAATATTTTGGCAAGGATCAGTCCTCTCCGTAAACTCAAAACTTCCGAGTTCTATAGTGATTTG
Organism: Calycina herbarum; assembly: GCA_001414485.1. Classification (NCBI taxonomy): domain Eukaryota; kingdom Fungi; phylum Ascomycota; class Leotiomycetes; order Helotiales; family Pezizellaceae; genus Calycina; species Calycina herbarum. The sequence continues at coordinate 82,362 of LLEY01000154.1, read as the reverse complement.
AATCCAACGTGATTCAGGGATCGTAAAAGGTTCGAGGAAGAAAATTACAATGCTATAATATTCGCACTGTAAAAACACGCCTCCCCCCCAATGATATCCCCTGGTATTTCCAAACTCCATAATATTACCTGCTATGTTACCCAAACCCTCCACACCTATACTGAACAAGCCCGTCTCACTTGATGAGTGGAATGCCCGTCGGCGTTCTCGCTCTATAATCAGTATACTCCTTCCCAAAGAAATTCACCAAAAACAACTCTTCTCCATAAATCCTCCTATCGAAGAACCTCCAAAGCACCACGGAATATGCCAGAAAGCAAATGGAATTCCCAAGCATCAACTGTGTACCTATTCCCCACCAGAAGAATCCGAAATAACTGGGATGTCGGAGGACTGAATAGACACCTTGCGTAATGAGAACGTGGGTGCTCTTTTTTCTTTGTGCAACGATGTGTGTGAAAGAAGGTCCAGCTTGTAAAATTGCTGTTGTGCGGATAACCTGACCCACGAGGATGAAAGTTAGACCTGCGAAGAGGAGAATGTTGTGTATGACGCGAGGAAAAATAGAGGCTGGGAGAAGCCAGTGGGAAAGTAGACATTCGGTGAGGGCACCTGTATGTGCGATATTATATGCAACGCCATTGCTGGAAAGGAGGAATGAAGAAACATCCGCGTTTGCGGTGTTTGCAAAAGCGGTGGTGTAGAATTCGAGGAAATGGAAGAGGGAGAGATTGGCGATGAAGAAGGGCGCGCGCCAGAGTGGGTTTCCTGTATATAGTAGGTATATGGCGAGGATGGTAGAACTGAATAGTGTTCCTCCTAGCAAGCCGGCACGCAGAGCAATCCCGGCGAGGGATCGCACATGGCCAGGCTTGAATTTCTGCTCCCATAGGTCTAGGGCGACTGTCATTTCCACTGGCAATCGCTCGAAGAGATCTGGGCCTTGGTCGTGATTGGTCGATATTTGCCCTATTCCACCATTATTGAAGACCGAAGGTCGTTTATTGAAAGGGGCTGGCCCCCGTGAGCCAAGAATAGGTTCCTCGTCTGAAGACGATTCTTCTGACACATCCGCTCCTTCTACTGCATCGTATACAGATTTCTCCTCCTCATATCTTCTCTTGTCTTGTGCCGCCCTTTCTTCGTAAAGAGCACGTTGGTCATCGGTGAGTGCTTTCCAGCGGGTTAGGAACTCTTGGGATCGTTGACCTGGAATCCGAGGTTAATATATGCGGCAGAGGGAGCATTGGTACAACGTACTGAAAGTAAGGCCTGGAATTTCCTGCTCAACCTTCTCATATTCGTCGTGGGTAAACCACAGGTATGCGGGGAGGTTGCGTTTAGGAGCATTTGGGTCGCGTCGACGCCGGACATCTGAAGTCGAAGCGTTGCTTCTTTCTTGCTCAAACATTTTGTATGGGAGCATGGAAAGTGTGTGTTTCCATGACCGGCCTAAATAGAATTCGAGAAAGGCAAGGTCTTCGAGAAGATGGATGCTGTAGCAAATCTTGTTGCTCTTTGTTTAGAACCAAATCCCATCCGGGGGACGAGGCTGAGTATTCCAAGTAGGCTGTGGATCAATATTGTTCCACACCGAGGTAGAAAGGTGGGGTAGTTCTACCGACATTTGAACGAAGGAGACGAAAGGGGGCTGATGCCAAATACGAAGCAAATGTAGGCAACCGTTTAACGGTTTCAACTTTATATTTTAATATTTTTATCACAAGTATCCCCTGGGTTCAAAGCCAATTTTACAATTTGGACGATTTTACCACATCTTAGTTCTCCCCACACGAACCCCGATTTACACAACATAAGTCTCGGCACTATGGAAAAGATATCCGACGCAGAGAACGAAGCGCGCATGCTACGTGGAGAAATGTACACTGCTTTTACTCCTTCATTAGTTGCTAAACGGCAGATGGCACAACAAGCTCTCCACAACTTCAACACAGCCCAAGGAGCCTCAAGAAGGGAACTGATAGGGTTGTGGAAAGTGTATGTCAATTCCACTATTTTGAGTAGTTCCATTTTGACGTGTGTCTAGCATCGCTGACGACCATACTCCTCTGCCGCCTCCTGCTGCAACGGAAGAAGAAGACGATATACTGCTCCAAGATGAGCCGTACATTGACGCTCCTATAACAAAAGTTGACTATGGATTCAATGTCAAGTATGTTTTCCAGAAGACACCGAGAGTATCGGCAGAAACTCATCCCTATTAGGCTTGGTAAGGGTGTTTACGTCAATTGTAACACGACCTTCATTGATACCTGCCCAATCACCATCGGCGCCCGAACTATGATGGGACCAAATTGTTCCTTTTATTCTGGAGGCCATCCACTTGATCCGTTCCTGCGTAACGGCATAAAGGGGCCAGAAGATGGTGCGCCCATCGTTGTTGGAGAAGATTGCTGGCTTGGTGGAAACGTGATTGTTTTGCCTGGCAAGACCATTGGCAGAGGATGTACCATCGGGGCTGGTAGTGTGGTGACAAAGGACATTCCGGACTTTCATCTTGCAGTCGGTAATCCAGCACGTATAATTCGAAAAATCGAACCGAAAGAGCCAGACCCAAGAATAGCTACAAAATCTTCGGATGATGCAGTGGCCATTGCAGCTGCAAGCGTTGCTGGACAAATATAGTTGCCATTGGGATGTCTGGTATAAGTGATTTGGAAGAAAACACTAGTCCCAAAATGTTGGCTTCGTGCTATTCTTCTAGTCCTGAGGCCTTGGTAGTTCGAAAAGGTCTGATCAGAGGCTTCTCATAGCCCACCCTGAATAGAGAATGACGAGAGGATAACAATTAAAACGTTGATAAGTGACCATACGAATGGTATCCATGTCGACATTCTGAAATATCCCGCGTTGTAAACGGCCCCGAGACTTTGCTGAAGTTAGCAATTGACCTTCGTGCTGCGAAATATATCCATATAGTGCCCAGGAAGTGTGTACTCACATTAGCCCAGTGATACTTCCTGCCAAAACAGCTTCAATACCAGACAGGAGAGCGTAGAAGAGCGGTATGATCCAAACGTATTTCCACGCATGCTTGGTTTTCCCAAGTTGCATTACGACAGCCCAGCCAGCCACCACCAGGTGGAAGAAAGCGAATTGTATCACTGTCCATAGTAATGTGTATCGCCATATATCGTAAGCAAAGTAAAGATACTTTGCTTCCCCGGGCTTCGCAAGGTAAGGATAGTAGAGAGACGGAAAGGACGGAGTTGAGTAATCCAGAGGGGCAGGATTTTGAAGCCGGGCACTGTTATATGTGTTAGCAGGAGCAAAGTTGCAGCATAGAAAGAGGATGCATACTTGACGACCATGATGATGAGATACTAAAAGGCATACAGCCTCGCGGCGCGTGTGGTGTGGTGTTGACTAGCTAGGGATGGCGGGTGTGGAAGAGAAGGCTGAAATGCCTCGGCCCAACAAGGGCAGGTCTACTGTAGAGCACAAACAGCAACTCAACACCACCACGACCATAGCAAATGATCTCTCGATAGAAGATATGCCGGCGGATCGCCTTCTTACAAGTGTGCTTCGTGCATATCAAAGCCCATCGTCTGATCCGGAGCAGACCAACAGAATCATCTCCAGCACGACGTCACTACTCACAACCCTCTCGAATCCGCTAAACATTACCCTCCTCACCTCGCATCTCCTCACCGCACCAGCCATTTGGCACCGGGTTGATGGCCTTTCGACCAGCTACCAAATAATCAGCGTGTTCAACACAGCTGCTATAACGATTCACAAATATCAAATCGAGGGCGGAACCAGCAAGCCGTTCGATGCCTATCAGCCCAGACTCGGTGGGGGATTATCATGTGAGGAATGGGCGACAGCGGTTTTGAAGGGCTTGGACGAACGATCGTTGCGATGGCAGCATGCGCTGGTAATCACTGGGGTTCTTCTGGGGACGGAAGGACAGGATAGACAAGGACTGCCGGGGGCCTTGCGGTTGAAACTGGAGGAGGCTCTTGCAATATCCACAAATGCCGTGATGGGAGAGCCTGCCAATGTTGGACCGCTTGGAGTCTCATCTACTGTTCTTGCTTTAAGCCACGCCTTCCCTCTACTATCAGATTATGTCGGGGCATCCCTAGACTATGATTATCTAGTAATGCCTTTAGCCACCGCCATGACTTCTTTCGATGGTTATGAGGACGGTCATTTCGTCGAGGCGATCAATCCCGATGTCAGAGAAGTACCAGGAAGAAAGTTTGACTGGTCAGCGAGATCGGTATCATTTCTTCGCGTCCAGAAGCTTGGATCGAAACCTCTTGTGTCCTCAATGGGGCCTCTATCAAGTCTTTTAGCACATGCCGTGGAGAATTCAAGAACACCGGCTCGGGCCATTGAAATTCTTGATCATCTACTTGTCTTTACTGGCAAGCTATTGGCAGCCTGGGAATCGAACAAGTTGTCAGAACTTGATACCTCAGAAGAAGCCACCTTTCTCACTCCTGAGACCCTTCGAGTGACCTACCCGGTTCTGTGGCAGGTGCTGAAAAGTGCCATGTTCTCAACTGTAGTAATACTGCGTGCAATCGTTGCAAAAACAGTCATCAACTCTCACCTATCTTCCTACCAGGTAGCACCAGTGGTGGCATCTAAAAGTCTTCTCACTCTCCGAAACATACACTTCATTTCATCCCGCCTGGGTTCAAATACTTTCTCAGCATATACCTTTGTCAACCTTACATCCATCGATATTCTCAATCGATTTCCTCTCCAATCTAGGGATTTCTTGAGAACCATATATCCATCTCAAGCAGGACAAATACCTTCACATCCATTGCAACGAAATCACGACCTTTTCTACCTCAATACCGTTGAACATTTTACACTTATCATGTCTCCTGCAACCGCAGAATCTCTAATATTTACACCCGCCTCGCCTTATCTGAATCCCTCCGCAAATGTTCACCTCCTCGAAATATTTGAAGCTGCCCATAGTGCTATGCTCGCAATGCTTGCTGCACCACAGAGCGGTCCCTTGACGGGGAAAATTCTACCATTCTACGTGGAATCCCTATTCAATTCCTTCCCCACCAACCTATCTCCTCGCCAATTCCGCTTTGCATTCAAGGCGCTAATGGAAGTTACAACACCACCAGCTCCAATTTCCGCCACTGAACCTCAGTTAGCCGAAACCTTACTTGAATTACTACATCACCGTGCTTTAAATGCACCAACTATTCCCCTCCCACTTTCTGTAGCAATAAAAAGTGAGGCAGACGCCCAAGCCCAGAACTCACCACCATTATCAGAACAAGCTATCCTTCTCCTCACTCTTCTCGATTCCCTACCAAACTTACCACTTGGTTTACTAGAGGAATGGCTGCCATTATCAGCCAATCTCCTTAATGCAATAGAGGACCCTGGGATGAGAGAACATTGCAAAGCTCGATTTTGGGAATTGTTGGAGAGTGGGGAGATGGATGTTGATCGTAGTTCTATTTGCGTGGCTTGGTGGGGGTCTAGGGGTGGGAGGGAGATGGTTTTGTTTGGACGACGGGATGAGGGGCCTTTCATGAGTGGAGGTTTGGGGGTAAGGGAGAGTAGGCTTTGATGGGTTTGAAATTTAGGCATTGGAGTTTTAGGATACGAGGACGAAATGATGGGAGAATGCAATGCAGATTCGAATGTCAGCAATTGTACTGAGTAGGTTTGAAGAATCAAGAACGTGATCGCTCGATTCTCCAAACTTGTTCGTGTGATTGCGAAATATACATTTGCAGCTTATAAATTTCTTTGATTTCCCTGTCCACATTTCAAGCCTTTTCAACAGGTGTTTCTCACTTCTAAGATCGTTACAATCAGACCTTCTTGAAATTCCCCAGGTTTTGCTACAGCAAGCTTTACTGGTACCGAGGCAAGATTCGGGAAGAAAGTGTGCTACTAAGCTCTCTTCGAATCTTGGCTAGGTGATACGCGGGACTATCCTTTGAGTAAATGTAACGATCACCATGTTGTTTCCCTTTTCTTGCTCTCTCGGGTACACAAAAACAATATTGCAAAATCTCTCTGTACTACCTAAGAAAGTGGGGCCACGTTGCTTCAACAAGCATTTCAACTTTTGGAACCTCGAACTTTGCTCTCTATTAATTCCGAAATGCCGAGGTTAGATCAGCACAGAGGTATCTAGTGATTGAGGCAGCCAACGAAAATTTGCAGTTGGAGGAGTTGGAGTTTCCGAGAATAATTTTACACGAAGAATAATTGGTGTTGAGCGAGTGTGGCTTTTTTATCGGTATGCTAATTTGTCTATGTACACCCGCAGACAGGGGAATGTTGAACCAGGTAATACACCTGTATCCAAAACCTAGATAACGGGCATCTTTTAAGAGTACTTTCTCCCTCACATAGTTCTCGTCTCTCCACTCCCACTGCTTTCTATCCTTCAAAATGCACGACCCAAACATGGCAATTGCAGCGGCTGCATTATCAGCTATCCTTGCATCCCTCGCAATATGTCCTTTGAAAGAACCATCAACTGTCAAAATCCTCCTCCTCTATGTGACCGCCAATATTGCCCTCCTGTCTTACCTCTTCAAACCAATATTGCAAGCGAAATTCGACATCCACACATTCCATCTCGCATTCCAAATCGGAACCTTCTTCCTCCTCCTCAATGCAGTTTTCCTCCTCACCAGCCTCGTCTTCACCGTCCTCCGTCGTCTCTTCCTCTCCCGCCTCTCCAAATTCCCCGGACCAAAACGCGCTGCAATCACGAAGTTATACATCGCGAATGAATTTCGTCTCGGAAGAACACCGACAACCCTTGAAGATATGCATCGGAAATACAAAAGTGATTTCATTCGTATCGGACCGAATGAGTTGAGTATCTGCTGTGTGGAAGCTGTGGATAAGATATTCAAGGGGAGGTATACTAGAGGACCTTTCTATGAGCTTGGGGCTATTAATGGGGAGGGGGCTTATCATATGAGTTCGACGAGGAATTATAAGTTTCATCCTATTTGGAGGAAGATTTGGTAATTGTTTGGTATGCAATTGGTTGGAATCTCGCTTACAACATTTAGGGAGAAAGGCCTTTCTAATACGGAGTTGAGGAAGTATAATGGGAGGATTGAGAAGCAGGTTACTGAGTTGGTGAGGATATTGGGGAAGGAGGGTGGGAAGAAGGGGGTTGATGTTACGAAGGTTATGACGCATTTTACTTTTGATGTGTAAGTTTTCGGTTGCTTCCCCAGGAGAGAGGTGTGAGGTTAATGGCGGGATAGGATGACTGATATCGGGTTCTCTATGGACTCCAAGTTACAATCTGGTAAAGGGGATACTTCGTACATCGACCTAACTCAATACTATGTTTCCTTGTCAGGGGTAAGTGTTTTTCGCATCAATTCTCTCGCTGTGATAACACTCAAATTGACCAACATTCATTATACAGTTCCTAGGATCTCTTCGAAACTTATGTCAAATCATCCCCTACCTACCTGAACCGGACAACTTACGCGAATTCAAAGAACTCTCCGACAAAATGGTCACCGATCGACAACGAGCCGGCGAGCAAACCGATTTCTTCACGCACCTCCTGGCAGAGGATGGATATAAATTTCCTCAAACTGAATTAGTAGCCAACGGAAATCTATTTATCGCAGCTGGCGCGGTAAGTAAAACCTCCTCTATCACTTCATTTCCCAAGTATAAACAGCCGAGGCAAAACTAACTTACCCTTATTTCTAGGAAACCACAATGACAACCACAACCCAAGCCCTGCGAGCCATAACCAAAGACAAAAAGATCCTCCGAAAACTGCAAGAAGAAGTAGGCTGTATCGGCCTCAATCCCGAGCCCGGAATCGAAAACACGCGAACTATGGACTTCCTCTGCGCAGTCGTAAACGAATCACTCCGCCTCTTCAATCCCTTCCCGATGGGCTCCCAAGCAACCACACCCCCCTCAGGCGTAGAAATAAACGGCACCTCCATCCCTGGAAACGTGGATGTCTGGGTACCTCACAAACTTCTTATGACCGATCCCCGATACTTTCCTCGAGGTGAAGAATTTATACCTGAGAGGTGGTTGGATGGAAACGAGAAGTTGCTGAGGGATAGGAAGGCTTTTATTCCTTGGAGTTACGGAGCGCATAGTTGTCCCGGGAAACATTTTGCTCTGAACGAGCAGCGTGTTGTTATTGGGAGGATTGTTTGGGCTTTTGATTTGGAGTTTGGGGAGGGATATAGTGATGAAGTGTTTGAGGATGAGTTGATGGCATATGCGCTGCTCAAAGTTGGGAGCTTGGAGATGAAGTTTCTCCCGAGGAATAGGGTTTGAGGAAAGATTGATGGATGACGATGTTTCTTCTCGCTAAGTCGTTCTGTTCGAGAATCCAAAAAAAATGTTACTTATTTCCTTGTGGAATTGATTGATATTTCTTTTCTAATTTAATTTGTATAGCATTACTCTATCCACTCTGTCCGATTATACTTCTCTCACTATTTGGTAACCAAAATTTCCCATATAATATTGTTCCCTGATGGAACTAAAAAAGTAGCAGTAAATGCTTCAAGTTCGTACCTGCCTACCTAGCCCTCTTTGCTCTCACTCTCTGAGACTATTAAAGTAAATTATTTTAAAGATTTAGAACAACTTGGGGTTCTTAATCCAGGTATTTTGGAACGCTTAAGTGCTAAAATAGTTCAGCTGTACTGGAAAGTCACCTAGAACAAGCGGCTGTCTGTTTACTGCCGCTTCTGATGTCCACCGTGAGAGAGAGTTGGAACAATTGAATCTATCAAAAAAAGCCTGGAGATTCAAGTTTCTGTCAAGTTCCCAACATGTACGAGGTATGGTCAAAAGAAAGCCAGGCAATCCTTGCGACCAATCTACTTATTAATTGTATGAGAAGAGATAGGCTCTAATTGCAAAAGTGCTTGATTTAGATCACACTTGAAGCTCTAGGATGGCAATGCTTTCAATGTGGTTGTTCGGGTGTTACTATTAAAAAAATATATCAGTGGTAACTCTGAAGTGACCGAGTTCATGTATACTAATTTCCACGGTATCATCTACCGCTTCAAAGTAACACTTTAGAGTGACTTCTATAAGTCTTAAATTCTCTAAGTAAATACCTTCTTTGTGATGTAGTTGTAGAAAATATGATGAGCTCATATGATTTTGTAGACGACCCTGTTGACATGACACCCAAGTCAGGTTCTGCCTACCTAGCTCTTGTTGCTCTAACTTTGGAGGGTAATGTAAGTAAATTTACTCTTCAAGTAATTACCCTAAATACTTGGAACAGTTTAAAATTAACGTTGACAGCTAGAGCAATCAACTTCAATTGTCCCAAACTATTTTGGTTAATGGTTCGGAGTCTCCTAGAAATTTGAATAACGGGTTATTTATTTAGTGCCGCTTTTGATGTCTTCCGCGAGCCAGCAACTCCCTAACCGAGACAAGCAAAGTAGATATGACCCCACCCCAATCTCAAAAACGCCACCTTCAAGCTAACGATTTAAGCAATAGTAAGATAAAAAACGAAAACATTAATATAAATACCACAAAACCTTCTTCTTATTTCCCCATCAAGACCGCCTTCTTTACCATTTTGTATGCATTTTGTGTATAGACGTGGGAAAGTGCTGAGGGCGGGCTTCTCTCTCAGCAGACGGGAACACCTTATCGTATAATAAATCGAGGGCGAACGACGGACTTCTAGGGATAATCGTCTTCTATAAGTCGATGGCACGTAGCCAATGCCGTTGTGAATGGCAAGAGTACAAATGACTGCTTCCCTGGGAATCACGTATGGCATCGAAATCGAAGTGGTTGGAGGACTCCGACCATTCCACCATCGTAACGTCAGGTGTAACCCACATTATTCGTTTTTCCCGTAGTGATATTGGATAAATGTATTCGGCGACTACCTGCAGAATAAATTGCGATTTGCCATAAATCTTGAGTTCGAGTGTTGTAAGATTACTCAGTGTCAATGAAAAATATGGGCGGAAGGGTTACGAAAAAACTTCCTCAAAGGCAACCATTCAATACCAATCTCGACATCGACCGTTCCTAAATTATTTTTTTCCATTTCTTGGGCGTCGATATAGCGGATCCGGCCTTTCTGATGTTTTGTATGTTTCGTTTGGAGAGACGAGCTCCCCAGCCTGTTGAAGCTATTAACTGGACCGACAATACTCAGACTGCTACAACTTGTTGACAGACCTTAATGCTAAGCGAAGAAAAAAGGGGTGTTGTTCGTTTTTGAATTTGGTTTGCTTCGTTTTTCTCACAAAAATAAGTGTCATGCAGGCGTGCGGAGAACAATTTCGAGGGCTATTTTAGCTTCCACTAAGTTGCTGCACGACGATGACCAATGATAGAAATATCCGATGAGTATTTGCTCGGGATCCACTCTTTTACCCCTTCAATGCCTCCAAAGTACTTGTGTGCGATATCATAATGGCTCATTTGGAAAGCCATATATTTTGGTGAGAAGCCTCTTTCATCTTGAGCATCTATCTTGGCTCCGTATCGGATCAATAGGCCGCATACCCTTTCATGGCCATTTGTCTCCGCCCAATGCAGTGGGCTCCATTCATTGAATTTTAAAGCGTTCGAATCCGCCCTAGCTTTCAGGAATAGTTCAACACACTCGTAACTCCCAGTCTCGCACGCCCATAGTAGCGGGGAAACAAAACCGTCTTTGAATATTTCTGATTTCTTTTGGCTGGAAATATAATATTCGACGAGTAATGGAAGCTTGAAATACCCAGCTAGGTATACATCAGGGCCATAGCGACGCGCACCAAGATGCTTCGAGTGTCTAAAGAAGTAATCTAAACGCATCAAAAGGTCGCAGTTGAGAGAAGACTTGAAAATCTCAGTGACAAGGGAGTGTACAGGTTGCAAACGCTGAACCAAAGAATCGGCAATTTGTAAGTGAGATGCCCAAAATTCTGCCGCGTATGAGAGGAATGGTCTAGCTCGCAGGTACAACTCTACGTCTTGATTTCGAGGTAATAAGCCTCTGCGGAGAGACGAATTCAATTCTCTCAAGTAGGGTGTGCTCCCCAACAGCTTCAGGCATGTTGTGGCTAGTTGTATTTCTGTGTCATACGTGCCCATGCCAATACCACCCGTCGAGTTTCGATCCGACCTAGCGATGTAGTTATGTAGGAAGTCTCTGAATGTTTGGTGGATGAAAGATACAGTGTCACCATCTAGGAGAATTACGGAACCACAAAGATAATTGAGGTCTCCTCTAAGATCATGCCATCTGGAAATCCCAAGCTCAGTGCAGAGCGCAGCTTCAAGTTCGGCAAGAGAAAGCACCTTCTTAGCATTCAAGATCCATCGCAGTATACGCCACATGTCGACTTGTCGAGAGGGATGAAGTTCATTCAGAATGGCCTCATATTGGGAGAATAATGTAGTGGGGACACTCTTGAGCTTGTTCGCGATAACATCATCAGACAGTCGCACGTCCCGCCTATCTAGCTCTTCCATGACCAACACCACCCATCAAAACATTCCATTAGAACGCTGGTTCAGACACTCGGCTAAGTTCTTTGCTGTTTGTGAATCCAATGATCTGCGTGCTGCAAACTGACTGACTCGAGAATCGATTAAATCTTCCATGTCCGATGTGGTATCCGCCACTGTAATCTCGAATTGCTTCGCAGAGGGAATAATTTCCAACAATTGTTCGTCAGGCCGTCCTGATATCAAAATCTTGAGGAAGCAGGGACTAGCATCGGGATCCCGAGAATTCAAGTCTTTGAGAAGATTCCGAAGCCTTTGGAGGAAAGATTGCCTCGAGATACTTTCACATTCGTCTATACCATCCAGCACAACGAAAATGAATGGTTTGCCACTCACTCTATCCAGAATCTGGACAAATACACTCCAGAGGTATTCCAAGGTCCAGGCAAATGTGCCTTTGGCAGAGAGAAGCTCGTATTTTCTGAGTAGGATAGAATAACAAGCTGGGTGATGATGCTTTTCATGGCTGCCGTTGCCGTACCTTCGTCGTCGTCAAGACTTCGTCTGTGGAAGAAAAAGTACATCAGGAGAGGTCTAGTTCTGATATCTTCTCGGTTGCTCGAAGTAAGACGATAGTCGACCACAAACATACTTTATTTTTCCGTTAAAATCATAGGCAAGTACTATAGCTCACGTAATGTCTATTTTGCTCAGGTTGTATGGGCGAGGTTGTGTAAATTGCATCCCAGATCTATGAATTGTTTTCAGAATACTACTCTTGAAAGTATACTCTTGAAAATACAATTGAGGCTGCTGGTAATTCTTGAAATACGATACGATCATGTGATCAAATGAGCTGACCCCAGAATCGGGACCCCACAACCTCCAAGTTGATGATCCAAACTTCCTGACCCACATCATGCCTCCAACTGCTTCTCAGTTATCAAAGCCTCAGCGGACTCTGGCATGTGTTCGATGCCAGCAACGCAAGACTCGATGTGATCGTAGATTTCCTTGTGCGAATTGTACCTCGGCCGCTGTGAGTTGCGTGCCAGCAACACTTACGACTCGTCGCAGACGTCGATTTCCCGAAAGAGAGCTCCTGGAAAGGCTCCGTCGTTACGAGGATCTCCTCCGTCAACACCAAATCAACTTTGAACCGCTCCATCCGGATCCGACTGGGAATAGAGAGAAAGATGGGTCTGATGACGAGCAGCTCGAAGTGACGGGGATGGATGGGCCTTCTCCTTTAACTGTTAGGTTAAGCCTGAAAGAAAATTAGAATATTTAAAACCAAGCTCTTCTCACTAACCATGAAAATAGTTTCGCGAATCTCAAGAGCAGCTTGACCAGGATAGCGATTCCTCATTAGGTGAGGTTCGCAAGGTGGTCGTTAAAAAGGCATGGGCCCAAATGTTTGGAGATAACGACCACTTGCTATTTGGTGCTCCACAGACCAATGTTGACCTCTCGACCCTCCACCCCCAACCTGTTCAAATCTTTCGGCTTTGGCAGTTGTACTTGGATAATGTCAATCCCCTGCTCAAAGTCACCCATACCCCAAGTCTTCAGGGTCGCATCATAGAAGCTGCTAGCCATGTGTCCGATATCGAGCCACCTTTGGAGGCATTGATGTTCAGCATCTACTGTATGGCTCTTGTGAGTCTTGACGATAGTGAGGACAATTGTCTAGTATCATTTGGTTCGTCCAGGGAAGATTTGTTGACCCGTTTCCAATTTGGTTGTCGGCAAGCTCTCCAGAACTGTGGCTTTTTACGAACTAATGATCGTGACTGCTTGACAGCACTGTGTCTCTACCTGGTAAGACTACCGTGTCGTTTCGAACATTTTCTAATCTTTCCAGATGTCCGTTCGGCCCAACACCGTTCCTCAATCTCTCTCAGCTATGCTGGGCGTGGCAATTCGCATTGCCCAACGCATGGGTATCAGCAACGAGCCGGCTTTGGCTCGATGTACCGTCCTTGATGGCGAATTGCGTAGGAGACTTTGGTGGGCCTTAGTTCTTTTTGATACTCGAATCAGGTCCGTAAATTAAAGGATTGTTACTTAAGTTTTCTAATAATCGCTAGCGAGTTGGCGGACTACAAAACCCAAACCTTGGCCCCCACCTGGGAATGCGGGCTTCCTCTAAATTTGAATGATTCCGATCTCCGACCAGAAATGAAAGAACCACCAGAAGTTCAGGAGAAATCAACAGATTCAATCTTCGTCGTAGTACGCAGCGAGCTTGGGGAGTTCATCCGAAGCAGTATGTCGCATCTCGACTTCACAAGCCTTGCTACGAAGCCCGCGTTCGCAACTCACCTAAGACATCCTCTCCCAAAGAGACCTGATATAGGAAGGATAGAGAAGATTATTGAGGACAAATATCTGAGATTCTGCAACGAAGGTTTATTTTCCGCCTCGTCCTTAGACAACTCCATTCCTCCTCATCTTTTCCAAACACGCTGACTCCGAGATCTTCCGCAGACAACCCAGTCCACTTTATGACCATTTGGTGGACAAGAGAACTCATTGCAAGATGTCGCTTGGTTGACCATCACTCAAGATTTTCAAACTCGTCAGTATCTCAAACGGACGCCCAGCGCGACACTGCCATGTCACTCGCTCTCGAGATGCTTGAGTGCGATACTCATTTCATGACCTCGCACCATGCTAAAGGATTCCTTTGGTTGATCTTTTACCACCGACCCTTACCAGCATTTGTTCAAATCATCCAGGACCTGAAAAGGAGACCCGTCAGTAAGCACGCAGAACGAGCCTGGGATGTTGCCAGTAAGAACCATGAGGCTCGTTCACGATTCATGTACAATGATGGAAATCCTTTCTTCAAAATGTTCGCCGACCTTGTTCTCCAGGCTTGGGAAGCCCGCCAGGCCATCTTCGGTTCGGTAGGAGAGCAGTTAACTCCGCCAACCATTGTCACGTCCATCCAACAGAAAAACATTGAAATAGAGCGAAAATCACAAGCCAGCGATACAAAACCATCCATAAGTCTTTTGGATCTATGCATAGGCACCTTTCCGGTGTCATCAATGGCGAGGAACTTGGACAACCAAAACCCCTTTTATAGCAGCGGGGGGCCACCGGCAGCGGACTTGAATGATCTCGGGTCTGGGTTAGATCCTGACATACTTAGAACTATTCCGTTAGACGTTGGTATAAATGATATAGACTGGAATTCAATGGATTGGGGGGTTGGATCCGTTTACCCCGGGGCTTAAATCAAATTTATGGGTTCTATTGTCATCATACTTTCAATATAGTATAGTAAGATCCCCTGGTCTCAAGAAATATCAAATCGAAACCCATAAAGTTATGAAGTACTAGGAAGATCTAAGTCAATGATCCAAGGTGCGTTAGCTGGTTGGTTCTTTCCATCCATCAATGCAGCATTAACCATCAAAGTTTCTTCTCCACGTAAAATTGGCCACGATCTTGCTTCGGGATATGTGCTTGCTTCATCACTCACTCCACCGGGTTCTCCTGACCACTTCACCAATTTCGCACCATATCCTTCATGAATATGCCCAAAACAATGCATCAATGGTTTCGCACGTGTGACTGCACGAAGTAAACTGTCGCATCCAATATTTCCTTGAGTACATTGATCAAGAGTCCTCCTTGGCGGCCCATGTGTCATAACGATATCCACACCTGGAAGATCCGGTATGGGATTCTGAGCGATCGACCTGATATTTGGTGCAGCCTGTGAGGGGGTATTGAAACGATCCTGATCCCGTTTGTATGGGAATGCCCACTCTCCAAATTCCGGTTGGTATGGCGAGACGTAAATCGTGAATTTTGCTCCGTATTGAAGAATGAAACTGTGAGTTCCTTCTTCAAGATATGTTACTCCAGCTTGCTTTGCTAAAGGACCTGTCATGATTTCCATCGCATGAGAATGTTCTTCTGGGTTGTCGTCTTCTTCTAAATTTGCTTGCCAGTATGGTCCGTCGAGTGATAAGTCGTGGTTTCCCGCGATGACGAGTTTTAATTCTGCGTCGATGCTTCCTAGCATTTTCAAACACTTTTTGTAGGCTGAGAGGCCGCCACACATTGTGAGATGGCCGCAGTGAAGGAGGACATCTATTTTTGGCACTGGGAGGTTGAAGCTGGGGAGTTGTCGGAGAATTCGAAGTTGTGGGTGTCTGAGAGGATGAGGAACCGAGTCGGGATTGTGTTTGGAGACATTGTTGAAGAATGATGTTTTTGGGTCGGGAATTTGGGGGTTGAAATATAATATTTTGTTTGGTTGGAGTTATCTTTAGTTGAAATGATTTGCCTAGACATGTCATAATGCTGAGTTGGGCAGAGGGGATCGTTAGTTTAGTCTTAGCTCAATCTAGTTTTATTTTGACTCACGATAGGCAGCAAAGTTGACACCCACTATCTCTTCTTGTTTTAGCGTGCCAGCGAAAGCGGAGGAGAAAGACGAACCGGCTATTAGCTTTAGTTCATTTTTAAAATTTTGAGACGAAAGGGTAATTGAACGATTGTTTGAAGAGAGCTAGGCATCCTTCCTCATATATTTATTGAACTGGAAAATTGTACAGGATGGTTACGGTAACCCGATTACACAAAAAGATATCTGAGAAGACTGAAGGCAATCAAAATGCATCCAATCTATCATACCAAAACCCATGCAAGAAATACGATTCCTCAAAACTTCTCGGACAATTGTTTTATTCAAGTGCACAAAGGACGATGACTGGCGTTCTTAAAGTAGCAAAATATTGAGAGTTAAGAAGCTAAGAGTGGATGAAAATGCTAAGACCCCTAGTATTATCTTGGATAAGATATAGTTTGATTATCAACTCTCGAATGTAACTCCACTCAACTTTAAGGGTACAAGTTCTGGTCAGAAGAAAAGTTGATAGAGAAATTTCTCTATCAACTTGAGTATACGTATGAACAGAACATGAAGGAAATATACCAGAAATCGGACTTGGTTACTCAACATTAACGAGTTTCCACACTAATTAATCAGTAGAAGTGACGTAGGTATGGCAAGTGAGAGTAAGACAATCAGATAATAGATTTATCTCAACAGGTGCTTATATGGGAAAAAATACACTACATAAGCAAAAGAGTTAGTGGTCAGAAATTGTTACTCGGTATTTTGAGCGATTCCTCACCTCATTTTGTAGGTTGTGATCACTGAGAGTTGACCATTCATCCACCCCCACTTCTAGCATCACACGTGGTATATGTCCCTGACATAATGTAGGTACAAAGCCTTGACTGCAGGTACGCCTCTTGAACACACCATCTGGTTGTTTAAAGGCCCGGAAACTGGGTTGAGGCGTCACGGTGTGGTGGGAGTCATTCCCACCACGGTGGTGACATGTTACTTCGCGGCAAAGCAGCGTATGCTTGAAGTGACAGTCTGAGCCTCATCTTCATGATCTCTCCGTGCTGCTGCTATTTCGAGACGTTGACCTCGGTGTCGATATGTCATGGGATGAGTTTCGTCTCACTCCTCCTTTTCCAGCAACTCACCCAAGCCCGGAGTTCTTCCGAGAAAATATCTGACTCTATCATTGGCCCGTGACTTTTAACCATCAACATCTCAACCTTCGTAACCTTCTCACGCGCCTACACTGTCTCTACTGTGACCTTACGCGCCAGCTGCTCTCTGAATCCGAATCTACCATTTCAATAAATACCATCCAGTTTCCCACGCCCGGCGGGCCTCTTCACCATGTCCAAATCTACACTCGCACTCATCGCCGCCGTCAGCGCTGCCACAGGAGCAGGTGTAACCGCCGCCATGTATTCAACGCGCTCAGAAACGAAGAAACAAGCAGCAACCCCATCTATCGCCGTATCGGCAACATCTACAACCTCAGTACCAGCACCAATACCCGTTACCGTTCCCCAAGCAATACCAATAGGAGCAAAAGGGGCTCTCGCAATTCCACCCGTCGACCCAGCAGGTCTCTTTCAATATGGCTTCCCCGGCCCAGTAGCAGATCTTGCAACCCGCCATGCCCTCGTTTCCTCCTACGACCGACGGTTACGAAACCCTGCGTGGGTGGCCGAACATATAACCCCCGAATCGCTCGCCATCTCTGAAGGGGATCGAAAACACAGCAGTTTCGTCGAGGACTACGACGTGCCCGAGAAGTTTCGCGGAAAGCTGAAGGATTATTTCCGGTCTGGGTACGATAGAGGACATCAAGTTCCAGCCGCCGATGCGAAATGGAGTCAAGAAGCTATGAACGACACATTCTTCCTATCGAATATGTGTCCGCAAGTCGGAGAGGGGTTCAACCGGGATTACTGGGCGCATTTCGAGGATTTCTGCAGGAGACTTACGGTTAAATATCCAAGTGTTCGAATTGTTACGGGACCTTTATATCTACCTAAACGAGATACTACGGATGGGAAATGGCGAGTTTCTTACGAAGTTATTGGCAACCCACCGAATATTGCCGTACCTACACATTTCTACAAAGTTATCTTCGCCGAGGATGGAACGAGCACTGGACAAGTCGCAGTAGGAGCTTTCGTTCTACCAAACGCCGTTATTCCAAATAGCAAACCAATTACCGATTTCGAGGTTCCTGTCGAAGCGGTGGAGAGGGCTAGTGGGTTGGAGTTCGCTACGAAACTTCCCATCCAGAGACGGAAACGACTTTGTGCGGATACGATGTGTGCTTTGGTTATCAAGGAATATGCGGACAAGCAAAAAGCATTCAAAGCACCAACGAGGTCGAGTCCAAGAAACAACCCAATTGCAAATGTTGGAGCATAAACGGGCAGGAATATCTTTTGAACGTTTGAAAGGATGGAACATATTGGGAGGGTTGTATGGTTTACATCATGGATGAGAGATAAGGAAGGCATAGATATACAGAGATGGAAAGCTCGCAAGGGCCTAAAGATCATTTTTCTTTTCTTCTTTTTCTTTGGCATGGCATGGGATTGGAGCATTTGCATTTAGATGCATTGCATTGCATATGGCGTGGCGTTTGCTTTTGAAATTTTTCGAACTTTTGATACCTTAGGATACCATGTAGCAGTAGAAAGTCCTCAATATACTACATAATTAGTTTCACTACGCATAAGTTTACCTCTTACCTCTTACCTTTCTCCTCTCTTACTCGTACCTCTCTTACTCGTACCACTCTCCCTCGATTTTCTTGAATTCTTGACCTTGGAAGCCCTCGTATCATCGTAATCGCACCACCTCTCGGTCCCAATTCCTACCCCTCATTGTAACAACCAAGCACCGCCTGCATCTTATCTCCAAATTCATCCGTCCACAGTCCGCCCAATATTTCCACCTATTCGATAAGATACGATGAAATTGACGGCACAACGCTGAATAAGATTGTCTTTGTTGCATATCGAGATTTTGGAAGTCCACCTCTTGCCATCCACCATCCACCATCCACCTGTTTCTCTGCCGTCCCGTCCGCATGCGTCCACATCACCATTTTTTTCATTTCATGTTTTTTTGATAAGCTAGGAGGATACGATTCGTGCGGAAGAATTGTTTTCGGCTGGGTGAGTTTTGGAGGGGTGTTGATTGAAGATGGATGGATATTTTGGGGCGGGAAGGAGGGGTGGAATTTTCCCGGGAACCTGGGAGGCGGGGAGACAGAGTCGCAGAGAGTAGGGGGGAAAAAAGAGAAATGACGGAAGACTGTAATTCATGATGCCTCGATAGAACCCAAAAAAATATCAATTCCATTTTTTCGACCGCCTTGCAATACGCCCACGAACATGCCTTCTAATACTAAGATTTTACCCTCCCCTCATTCTGTTGTACACCTCCACATTTCCCTCAAAGCACAATCCCAAAAATCCAGAAATTACCTCGCACGAGTATATTTCCCTCTCCGTTGCTCCATCTGTAAACTCTCTTCTTGACTAGGTAACGGACCTCTTCTCCTAATGCTACCACCGCCACTAGCTTGTCCTTGATCGCCTCCACCAGACATTCCATTGTCATTACCTTGCTGTTGTTGCATTTGCTGCTGTCCTCCTTGACCTCCCATTCCAGGGATACCACTAAAATTTGGTAGAGGTACGCCGCCCATATTAGGAGGTGGTAGGAATCCAGGTGGGAGCTGGAAGTTTCCTGGTGGTGGTAACAGTCCTGGAGGAAGCATACCTGGGGGCGGAGGAGGAAATTGGTTATTTGAACCACCACCCATAGGGGGGGGTGGAGGAGGTAAACCAGCTTTCTTCATCATCTCCGTGAGACGAGCGAAATCGGGTGGATTGTTAGGGTCCAAACCTGGAAGTGGTGGAGGCACATTAACAGCGTTCCCACCAAATGGAGGAGGCGGTAATGGACCACCCATTCCTGGAATTTGAACAGCTGATGGGTTTTGAGGGAGTGGTAGACCGGGGATGCCGGGGAAGGAGGGTGCCTTTGATGGCATTTTTTGGTCGACCAATCCTTCCATTTCGTCTTCGAGTTCTTGCTCTTCTTCCTCTTGTCTTTGACGACGGTTACCGCGTCGATCCCAGGTTCCTTGTGCTTCGGCGGCTGATTCTCCAATGTGGTAGCGGTCGTTGAAAGAATCGGTTTCGCCAGGACGAGCACGTGTCCAGAAACGAGTGACTCTGTCGTTGGAGCCGGAAGCAAGGATATGTCCTAGAGGATGCCAATCTAGGGACCAGATGGGGAAGTCATGGGCATATGGGATTTTGTGAGCTGGATGAATGGTTTGAGCCGGGGCGGTAGTAGGATCTGGAGAATCGTAAGGGGCGAGAGTTGGAAGAACACCTGGAGGGTTATTTGGCTCATCGAGGAGATAATGGTGGATGGCTCCATCACCACCACCGGTCGTTAGAAGGGATGAATGAATTGGATGCCATGTAAGAGTCGATATTTCTTTCTCGTGACCTTTGAGTAAGAGTATATCACGCATCATCCGGAGGTCGAATACGCGTGCAGTCTGATCTCGTGCTGAGGTTGCAAGACAATCTCCTCGTACTCTCTCGAACAGTGTTCGGGTGATTGTATTTTTGTGGCCACGGAGAATCGTCAACTCCTTATTTCCAGACTCCCGAGGATCCCATAATTTTATAAGATGATCTTTGGAACCAGAAACAATTAATCCTTTGGTAGGGTGCCAATCAACGGTCTTGACATCCCAAGTATGGGCGTGGATACTTGATTCTTCGACACCACCAGCAAAGTCAAAGATTTTCAAGTGAGCGTCATCGGAGGCCGTGACGAATTTGGAATCAGTTGGACTGAAAGCAATATCTCTAATAGGCTCCGTATGCCCTTGAATGACTTTGACGTTGTTGAAATTAGGTTGCCAGTATTTGATCAGACCGTCGTGGTCAGCCGATATGAGCCAGTCGTCACTATGTGAGTAGGCTAATGCTCTGATAGCTACATCATGTGCTTGCATGATGGTTTCGAAGTTGAACCCTGTACCGTTCCACAAGGTAAATTCCCCACTACTTGAGGCAGTAAGTAATCTTCGACCTTCTGGTGTCCATCGAACAACATTGACTGGATGTTTGATTTTGTTTAGAGATGAGTGTAGATGTTTTGATGGGATTGAATCGGCGGGATTTGAAAGTCTTGCCAGAGGCGGTAGCATCTATTGCAGGTCAGCATAGATTCCTTGGAATTGAGGGTAAGTTGAACTTACATCAACGATATAACTTGGACTTGGTCGTTCCATCTCGCCTTGATATCCTCCCTTGAATCTTGGTTGGCGATTCCGCATCCAGTGAACCATAGTAGATCCATAATCAGTAACAGGTCCTATATTTCATGTTAGTACATTCCATGGCTCTTTCCAAAATTGCTTCCTCTCCAACCTGAAGGCCCAAAAGAGAATCATCACGTGGCTGCTCGAGAAATTCAACATGATAGTCAAGTTGCAAAAACAGTTTTGTATTGGAGAGCTTGATACATTCAAGATATAAACACAAAAGGATGAGAAGGAAAGACTCGAACCCCAGTTCAATTGCAAATAGCACGGTCGTCCCCACTGCAACAGCTCCCTTGGAACTGTAAAGCATATCATCATGCAAGCCTCGCATTATCGAATAACAAATGAACCACACTTACGTTTGCCTCTCCCACGTCCAAATCCTCCACCTTCATAGCCGCCGCCGCCTCCTCCCCCTTCCTGGCCTCCAAAGTCGCGCTCGCCGCGCTGTTGAAATGCCATGTTTACTACCGTGTCATTATTGTCGGGTAATTACGGTCAGATGTAGTGTTTGTCGAGGATGACCGTAAGCTGTGCACGCGGTGATGAGGTGTACAAATTGTCACAAGAGTTGAGATGGAAATGTCGTGGACAAAGTCATCTGGTTCAGATATCTGATCACGCTTTGGAGTTCTTTAATCTGCGCGTAGCCTTAACACCTGAGGCAATAAAGATTAGACTTCGGATCATTATTCACCCGATTTCGGATGACTTAGGTCTTTCAACCTATCTTTTAAGCAACTATCTATTTACTATTCAATTGCAATATATTTATCCACAGGTCTAGTCTCTTCTCTTCTCAAATAGTAATATCTTCCTCGCAAGCTTTATAAATTTGGTTTAGAGATTTCAGATCTCAACTTTCTGAAAGAAACATCGATTGTCCCAACTTTTTGAAGTAATTAGTGCAATTTCCGCGCAACAATCTCAACGCTATCAATTCCTATGCATCTCATCATCTCATTTATATGCGCCAGGAGATTTAGTCCCCCAATGGTTCTATTCTGGTGGCAATTGGTAGCGTTGCCCCACCCGCTCATGCCCGAGGTGAGGCGGTTCATCAGTCCTCTCCTCTCCACAGCCATCCTTGCATTATTCCTCATCGCTCCAGCCCAAGCCACAAAGCTCCCTCCCCGCCCAGGCCAGTGGCCTCTCTCTCCCTTTTTTCCATTTCCACTTCTTGAGACAAGACATCTTTCTCGAAGAACATCCCATCTCTCCTATGCTTCATGTTTGCGTAACCTGACGGGAAAATGGTGACAACCACCGACACAGCAAAGGTGACGGGCGCTGATGTTCCTGAGAGATCAGCGCCACGTCTCAAGCGCTCCGGTACGGGGGTATCACATGTAAATCTCAACAACACCAATGGCTTTTCTGCACCGCAGCCCCTCGCTCCCATTCGCGTCCCATACACGAAAAAGAAATATCGCCATGTTGCTGCTCCTCATTTCAAGGCGAGAACTTCGTGTTTAAGTCATGATTCGGATGCGAGTCCGAGTTTCCTGGGGTTTAGGAATCTTATGATAATTGTGCTGGGTATGTTAAGGAGCTTTGAGGTAAAACAGAATTTGGAGGCTAACTATTTTTGCAGTGGTGGGTAATTTGCGGTTGATGATTGAGAACATCAAAAAAGTAAGTTTTATTCTTTTTTTAAATGGTTCCTGTTCCATCACCTCAATACTCGGAAATTTGAAAGCTATTATTCGACAAGACTTGGGACAATTGAGAATTTCGATTGTTCCGTCTTCTCAAATAATATTTTCATTTTTTCTAGACTGTTTGGCACAATCCATTCAATCTTTTCCATGCAAAAAGCCCATAGACTAATTGATGTTAGTATGGAGTTTTGATTTGCATCCGATGCCATGACTACCGCCAGCAAGACATAATCCTAGGACTAGCTCTCTTCTTTCTAGTCCCCTGCCATCTCTTCGTCGCCTACGTCGTCGAACTCTCCGCAGCCCAACAAGCCCGAGCAGTCCTCACAAAGAGCAAAAAACGTAGTGGAACAGCAACGCCAGGTGGAAGTTATGTCCCTTCAGAGGAGGATCTCCGCCAGTTCAACTCAACCTGGAAGTTGATAGCTTGGATCCACGGTCTCAACATAACCTTCTGTCTGCTCATAACTTCTGTGGTGGTCTACTTTTTTATCCACCACCCCTTGATCGGTACACTCAGCGAGGTCCATGCTATAATTGTCTGGCTGAAGACTTATTCGTACGCATTCACGAATCGAGATCTTCGACATGCATTCCTCCATCCTTCTAAGAGAGAGGAAGATGCTCTTCCGGAGATTTATAGTCAATGTCCATACCCTCAAAATGTATCACTAGGCAACCTCACCTATTTCTGGTGGGCTCCTACATTGGTCTACCAGCCCATCTATCCCAGGTCACCAAAAATCCGCTGGGTATTCGTAGCCAAACGCATGGCCGAAGTTTTCGGTTTAAACGTCTTCATGTGGATATGCAGTGCTCAATACGCAGCCCCCGTCCTGCGTAACTCCCTGGACAAGATGGCATCTCTAGACCTCCCGGCTATCCTAGAACGACTTATGAAGCTATCGACAATTGGCTTGGTCATTTGGCTAGCTGGTTTCTTTGCGCTGTTCCAGTCATTCCTTAATGCTTTGGCGGAAGTGATGCGATTTGGGGACCGGGAATTCTACACTGATTGGTGGAATAGTCCTAGTGTAGGAGAGTACTGGAGGACTTGGAATAAGCCTGTCTATCAGTTTATGAAAAGACATGTATTCTCGCCTCTTGTTGGGAGGGGATGGAGTCCTTATCAAGCGAGTATCGCTGTATTTGTGTTTTCTGGGGTTTTGCATGAGTTGGCGGTTGGGGTGCCGACTCATAATATTATTGTAAGTTCTCCGCCCTTGTTTTTCAGTATGAAATTAGAGCTAACATCCAACAGGGCGTTGCATTTATAGGTATGGTTGCTCAACTACCGTTGATAGCTATCACGGCACCACTTGAGAAGATGCAAGGTATCAATGGGAAAATAATCGGAAATTGTATATTTTGGGTATCATTTACACTCATCGGGCAACCTCTTGCCGCGCTTCTCTATTTCTTCGCATGGCAGGCCAAATATGGCAGTGTCAGTCAGCAGGCTGTCAAACACTAGCTTCTCATAGACTTCGTATATGCCTAATCCAACCAAATCTACCACTTTTCAAGTTCTGGTGTCTTATTCTTAAATCATGATTCGTGACTTTCGATTCGTGATTTTCATCTGTCGTTTTCTGCGCTCAACTCTGCGAGTAAACCACCTTTATCCCTCTTTTTAGCATCCTCTGCTAATTTCCTACCCACAAACGCTGAAATTTCCTTTACTTTCGCCAGGGCAACTTGAACACATCCTAAGAATGCCACGGCATCCACAGATATACCACCCAACTTGGCAATTTGACACACTTCTCCATCTTTGTTGATACCAATCGTCGCAGACCCTTCCCTCAGTTGCTCCTCCAAAAGCGTCGAGTCCAATAAAGTAACCGTCTCCCCCTCATCCACAGTACTAGGATAAAAACTAAACGTAACACAATACGGGAAATGCAATAAACTCAATGGCACCGGATCCCGTTCCTCCAGCGTATAAACGGTGACATTCTCGCCTTCGGAACTAGTATCTGGTTTTCTAAAATGCTGTAGGGCTGCTAAAACACAGATACAAGCTGCGTCGACTAGATTCCCGTCGTGCGAGAGGATGTGTACGTCTGCGCGGATGGACCAGACTTTGTGGCCGGCTATTAGACAGAGTGATTCGGTGTCTAGGGCGCCCGAACGACGGATGGTTTTCTCGAGGATGCGGGAGAGGAGGACTTCGGATTCGGAGGGACGGTTGGGTTCGAAGTGGGGGGAGGCCATGGGGGATAGCTCGGTGGTTATTTGGAAGAGGCCGTCGAAGCCTTTGTCTGGGTAGGGGGTTGTTACTTCGGCGGAGATGTTGGTGTGTATTCTATTCGTTTCCTGTGATTAGTGTTTTGCCTTGTCTCGCAGAAAGTTGGGGCTTGTGAGGGAGGAATTGTGTTGAATGAAGGGGTTGTTGGATCAGAAGTAGATACGCGTTCTCAGCAATTGCAACTTGTGCATCTGAGTGAGCTGGGTATAACGTCATGTTGTTCATCATATCCAAGATGTAAAGGGCAATCGAATTTTCTCAATTGTATGACTTCGCAATTTTTGCGCAGAGAAATAAACATACCGAGTTTTCCCTAACCTCACATCTGCGACGCCATATTCATCTCCAAACGTCAACTCCAGATCTCGGAATTGATCAAAGGCTCGTCCATCTAGTCGGAGGTTTTCCGCTAGCGCTTTTTCAAAGAATTGTCTCTCATTCAGAGAGGGCTCTACTTCTCGTGGCATGGTGGTTTGGGGTGTGAATTGGTGATTGTTGACATGGGTTGTTTGAATTGAGGTGGGATATCGATTTTTGGAGGAAGGGTTTGTGGCAGAATATCTGGGCGGTGAATGAAAGCTTACTATTTGGGTTTGGCGTGGTTTTGTAGATCCTCGATTTCGCGATTTCTGCAGCGTTCATGATTGAATTGACAACACAAGCTCGAGACAGTAACAGCATTACGATTTACACTTATATTTACAACCGCCAACATGACAACCGGTATGCACCTCGAAGATTCTTATTTTGTAACGATACTAATGAATGTATAGCCCATAGACCAACCTTCGACCCAGCACGCGGAAAAGAAGCCCAGCGCGGCCCAGCGTATCACCAACGTCTCTTACCTGCACACACACAACTCAAAGTCCGTAAGCCAGGACAAGGAGGAGATGCCGATAATCAAGTTCGCGATTTGAGAGCCGAGTTATTGCAGGCCGAGGCAGCGCATTTCGCGAAAGTTAAAGGGGGACCAGTCCCAGCTCTGCCTGAAACCGATGGAGAGGATGCAGTGATGGGTGGCACGAAGAGGCAGCTTGAGGATGGGGATGCAGAGGATATTGATGCTAAGAGGAGAAGGGTTTTGGAGGAGACGAGGGATATTGATGCGGATAGTGAGGAAGATGAAGAGGATAGCAGTGATGATAGCGACAACGACGAAGACGAAACCGCCGAGCTGCAACGAGAATTGGAGAAAATCAAACGCGAAAGGGCAGAGAAGAGAGAACAAGAGGTTAGATTACACATCACCCATTATTGCTTTTGCAAGAGCTAACAGGAACCAGGAACGAGAAAAAGCTGCTGCGGAAGAGGCTGAACGGGAGCATGATATCGCTCTCGGCAATCCTCTCCTGAACCCCAAATCCGATTTCAATGTTAAGCGGAGATGGGATGACGATGTTATTTTCAAGAACCAAGCTCGTGGGACGGAAGATAAGGGCAAGAAGAAGGAATTCGTCAATGATCTGCTTCGATCGGACTTTCACAAGAGATTCATGAGGTTGGTCAAATGATCTCCCCGGACAGATTGGTGGTGGTGAAGAATCATTGAAGATGGGACTAACGTGTGTTACAGTAAATACGTGAGATGATGGATCAATTGCGAGCTCTGTACGATTGTACTTTTAGTGGCGTTGAGATGGATGAATCCCGGGAGAATATCCGCATCGGAATACGGTAGAAACAAGGCCTAGACCTTCATATGGTCATACCCCAAAGAGGGGTTCGCGATACCCTCATGCTTGGCTATCTGGGCGAGGAATAGAATGGAACATGGACCCACAAATCTTCTTTTCTTTTTATGTATATCTCAGGTGAGTGAAGAACCCAAACAAGCTATTAATTGTGGGGTTGCATATAACTCCGTCCAATAATGGAATTTGATACTTATCAACCTCTGCCAAGATTTCCAGTCTTTCAAGGATCTGATGTTAGTGTCGAGTGGGCGATGAACCGGGACTGCCGATCATGACGCACCCCTGCACAGCGTGGTGGGATTCTTGGTTTCAATTCGAGCTACCCCACCTCAGCTCTGCGTTACCAGATCTCACCACGCAAATGATGTTTTCTTTTTTTATCTTTCGTATCAGACCACCCCTCATTTCAAGTTATTCTGTGGGGTTGTTTCATTGATGGCGATTCTGCGGAAGAGATGGCGACTTCAATATCCCATCTTGATATTTATGTTAGATCGGTAACTCACTCAAGTGGTACCATCTTTTCCTTGTACCATCTTTTCCTTGTTCCTGAAGCTATTTTAATATTAGCTCTCCAGTTTTGATAACCAGCCGTCTCAGTGAGGCATTTAACAGATGCAGTGTAGTTTCTGTGGCTTTCTCGTCCGAATGAGGAGGCTGGAGCATGCAAGCTAGTCGTTTGCTGAACCCATGGGGATCAAAACAAGCTGAATCTTGTCTTTGACTTCCCGAAAATAAACTGGTTGGCGTTCATATCCAACCCGCATAATATTGTTACCCCGCTCAAGGTTTCGGGGTAGGTACCTGTACCTTGATTTCAACTTCAACGTGTTGGTTCAGGGTCAAGTAGTATGGCGTGAACCAAGGCAAGCACCGATCGAGGTGATATGGACATTCTATCCTTGTACCACCAATATATCTCACTCCTTGTCAAAATGACGCTTCTTGGGATCGAAGAGGGGTTGGAGGGGCACAGAAAAATGGGGATGACGCAACATTTCTTTTTACCGGAATCCACCTCCCCTTGTTGCAGTTTACAAGTAGACGCGTTGCGAGCTGGAAGATGCATGATCTGGGTTCACATACCACTCAACCCTGCCACCATCGTCACCAATCAAGGACTAATTGAAAGGGACAATTTCAAGTTTCTTCTTTGGGGTTCGTGCTTCTATGTGCTCGAGCTTCTACCTTACTCTCCCGCTTTACGTATAAGATATCTCCCTTCCCGTCTCAGGGTATCCCCCACCAACAACTCAACTCACACACATTCTTCACCCCAATCTCAATCTTTAATACTTCCTCATCAAATCAACTTTCACGTTCGAAATCATCAACCTTCATCATGTCCAACTACAACGATAACAACACTGTAAGTTACCTAACCTATCAAAGCCAATTCAATGGTTCTTGGTTCTGACAAACTCCCTTTCCTAGAGCTCTTATGGCGACAACGATAGCTATGGCGTAAGCACTCACTTCCTCGAAGTTCAGCCATTGCTGTTCTAGAAATACCTCCTTCACTACTAACCTTCCTTCCTTTTAGTCATCTGGTCGCACCGGTGGGAGTAACAACTATGGTGTAAGAATTCCCTTCTTTTATAGTTTTCCATGGGCAGCTACTGCTGTCTGTAGAAGTTTCTTCATTGGATCATTCTTGCATCTCAACACAATCAAGTTTTGAAACTCACACATATTTTAGTCTTCCGGAAACACTGGAAGTGATTCTTATGAATCATCTGGCCGTACTGGCGGCTTAGGACTCGGCAATGACAACAAGACATCATCTGGATATGGAAATGATTCTTCAAACACCAACACTGGAAGTGATTCTTATGAATCATCTGGCCGTACTGGCGGCTTAGGACTCGGCAATGACAACAAGACATCATCTGGATATGGAAATGATTCCTCAAACACCAACACTGGAAGTGATTCTTATGAATCATCTGGCCGTACTGGCGGCTTAGGACTCGGCAATGACAACAAGACATCATCTGGATATGGAAATGATTCCTCAAACACCAACACCGGGTCTGATTCCTATGGTTCCTTAGGCCGCAACAACAACGATTCTTCAGACACATACGGAACATCAACCACTGCAGGTACTGGGTACGGAAACAAAACCTCTTCCCACGAGAGCAGTGGAAAGAATGACAGCACCATGGGCAAGATCTTCGAGAAGGCCGGAGGCCTTTTGAAGAACGAGAACCTTCAGGAGAAGGGACAACAGAAGAGAGCTAATGCTGGGAGTGATGAGTATTCCAGCTCGGGAAACAACAACAACTATTAGATAATCCTTCGGGTGGGTTGGCATTGATGTATTATGATTATGTTACGAGCACTGGGTTTCGTTAATGATGGGATTGTTTGATTATTAGTTACCTTTTAATTCAAGATTTACTTGATCGGATGATATGAAAGTGCTCCTCTGTCTGTACATGGGCAATTTGCTTGGTTTTTGTTTGGGTTATTGGCTGCTTTGTTCCAACTAAATATTAAGTGTCATTCAAGGTCTTGTAGTATCGTAATTCAGAGCCAATTATTCTAATTGTTTAGTATCAGTCATACTTGGACAATTGGTAGACAGGGTTTTGCTTCCCTCTGATAAAGTCACGAGCGTTAGATATCGTTCGTCGTATATTTGAGGACCCAATTAAATTATACGAGGAGGTTAGCGTAAAAGAAATGAAACATAAGACTTACAAGAAGACTCAATTGGATTCCATCTTCATTCTTACAGTTGTACTACCAATATTTCTTTCTAAAATAATTTTATGAGAATTTATTGACTATCACGTGACCGGCCCTATATGGACTAATTGATAAATGATCGCGCTACTCAAATATTAGTCGACAAATTTCCATCCTTAAATTATTTGAAAGCGTCTTAGGGTATTACTACTTAGCCCAAATACTATATGGCAGCCTGGAAGATGGTGTTCCATTCCTACACGTGATATCTCCTATTTTCTTGTTGACTTCCTCCCGCCCCCTGTCAACGCCAAGGCAGTTTATGCTCCTCTAACCTCGTAGGCAACAGAACGGCATTATAAATCTACAACAGATCGTTCACTTGTAATGGCTTCAATCAATAGTCTCTCAACAGAAGTCCTCGATAATATCTTCTCGTGCCTTGCCGCGCACGACTCACTTCCTCTCTACGCCACCGTCTCGCAACGTTGGCGTGCCCACTTCGAGCAGCGGACATTCCGAAATATTCGTCTCAAGAGCTCTAATCTTGAATATTTCTCTCAGATTGCTACCGGTGCCAGAAGGAGAGCAATATGCTCTCTGGGATATGAAGTTGTGCTTCCCATCTACAGTAGCAATGCAAGCGCGAAATTCGAGACTTTAAAACAACAAAAAGCGAATGATAAGATCTTCTCTGATGCAATCCATGGGTTGTTTCGACTTCTAGCTTCATGGGAAACAGAATCAAACCAAAGTTCCGCGAGTCGACCTCGTCCTATCGCTTTAGAGTTACTACCGCCTGCTTCTCCAACTGATGGTAAGACCCGAATTAGAGATATACCATTAGGCTCTTATGAACTGATGGGACCCCGCAATCTTCACGACGAGCGATATACCCATTCTAGCCTTCGGATTTTCAACGTCGAGGCACTACCGTCTGTTTCCAGAATCAACGATTTTGTGGCTGATGTAAATGACCCTCGGAAAGTTTGTGCTGGTCATATAGCCATACTTGCTTCCAAACTCTCGAATTTGGAGGAAATCCGCTGGGAATTGTGTGATGACGAAAAGAAGTTTCCTCAAGCTCGACAGAAAAGGCGTCGTGGTAAGCATAAATAATTCCTGAAAGCCCGCCGTAATACAATAACTGACAAAAATGTGATAGAATTTTCTCAAGCTCTTGCTTCCATGACCTGCCAACCTCTGCTTCGAAGATTCGAGTTGTACTATTCTCACAAATCTCCGAACAATGAGGACTTTGCCATCATTGCTGTCGAGAGTCCGTCTCCCTCTATTGATCATCTCAGCTCGGCTCTCCACAAATTCAGTCAGTTCAATAATTTGACACACTTGGGCTTAGCTGGACCAATTGTTATAGACTCATCACTTTTCTGGCCACCATCATCAAAATCGCCAAAGCCTTTCTGGCCAAATCTCCAGACTGTGGATATCAGATTCTCTCAGTGTACCCCGAATGGCAACTGGTACTTTAAACGACACCCCAACGCTACTGCAGATGACGACATAACAAAAGAAGACGAAGAAGCGCAGCTGGAGTTTGACACCTATGAATCGGAAACAGATTCAGACTCCAATCTATCAGAGAGTAGCGTCATCTACGATGATTACCATCCTGTACGCGAAGCGAGGACAGTTGGAAATATGCCCTACAGGAAGTATCGCTTCTACCCGGATACAGAGACGTTAACACCCTTATTTGAGTCGATGGCAAGATCAGCTGCTCAGATGCCCAGCTTGCGATCGTTCAAACTGCATTCTTGGAGTACTCATGATACCCCCGATGGTCCCGATTATTCGTTATGGGACCCTTATCTTTCGTCTGGGGTGGAGTATTCTGTGACTCAATGTGATGGCACACAACATAATCTGACTTGGACCACGGGTGATTGGAGGCCGGAGACTGTGCTGTTAGATCTGTGGGAAGAAGTTTGTCCGGAAAGAAAGCTCAACGTTGAATTCGTGAAAGACGAGCGGTTGTAAAGTTCATGCTACTTGATCACTGCACAGCATATAACGTAGAATATAAAGGTATTTCAATGGCAATGTTTCACATTTGCTACATATGACCAAGTAACAATACACTCACTCGTTGCTTATGTTTGTCTTCTTGCTCAACCAAAGCTGTTCTTGCTATGTCTCGGCTGGCATTTACGCGTGAAACTCATTAATGCTATGTAATTAAATACGGGCTCTACTGTCTTTTCCATCAAAATCAATCATCGAACATTCACTTATGGTTCAGTAAATCAGTCAAATATAGTTATTCGGTCACTGAAACTTATTAGTGATACACGAGAAATGTGTAACCCATTCACATTCACCTGATCAACTCGGCACCCCAAATTAACAGAACCCTCCCTGCTACTTCAACTCTCAACCCACTTCCAGAAACGTCAAACTTTTGCACCACGGTTCTAAAATGTGCATCGAAATACACACAATCTCAATTTGCGTAGGTGACGAGGACACTGTTCTTCCACTTGCCCATTTCTCGTGAACCATCCTTGAATCCTTTCCGAACCCTAAAATTATCCTGTGTAGAATCTTGCGACATTCCTTGATAGGCGATTACTAACTCTCGCATCTTCTAGGGACACGCAGATATTCCATGGCTGCAGAAATGCAAGTTTTATAACTGGACTGCTGGGGTATGCGCGGAAGCAGATTCGGGGAAGACGAAGACGACATATGCCATGACGGTGTGTGAGGCTTGCGCGAAAGTTGCGATAGCTAGAAGTTTGATGGTCAGGACCGAGGTAAAGGGAGAAAAGGACGATAAAAGCTTTAGTTGATGTGGGGTGAGTCTTCATCTCGATGCGTCTTCTCGGTGCTCAAAACTAACTTTTATGACGATTCTGATTGCCCACTTCCAAGTATAGAATGAACAATGAATTTGGGAAAGCTTGTTCTACAAAAACCATGTTAGAAAGGTAAGACCTTTTATCCCTCTGGTTCAAGGTTTCCGCTAACAGTAGTTTAGTTTCTCTAATCGTTCCTAGCATAAGAACTATTCACGTCAAGTGCTTCAAAAACTTTGCTGGAAAAGATTTCTGGATTTTGCTACAAGTTCTCAGAGAATAAATTTTATTGTTCTAGAATACCTGAAGCAATTTGGGGGGGGGGGGATTGTGCGCAAAGTGAAAAAGTGCCTACAGAGAGGGACAACAGGTTCCTACAGAATTCTCATGAGGTACATGATGGGCTTAGGCTAAAGTCTCTCATCACACATCTAACCTCAGCCAGCTCTAATTCCAAGTCCCATACTCCTTATTCTCAGACTCCACATCCGGATCAAAACCCCCGGTCTGTTCCCTAACAAAAGCCTCATACCCGTCATATGGATACTCAAAAGTCTTCGCAATGCTCGATGACTTCCCACACCCTCCCAGATGCGTCCCATTCGGAAGTACCTTAGGAACGTTCCTCCTCCAATTAACAAATTTCCTCGGTGGAGATCGGTCTGTAGTAACCATCCTCACACCTTTAGCTTTGCAATCATCCCATAATTCACATGCTTCTTCTTTAGTAAAACCCGGGTAACGGGATAGTATATCCGGAAGAGGGTGGGGCTTGTCGTCTGGAAATTTGATTATGACCCAGTGTAGGTTGAGCTCTTTGAGAGATGGCGTATGGATATTTTTGCTCCGAATGAGCGTCATTATGGAGGGTCCTTCCTCGGCAGTGACGCCGTACAGATTGAGGTATTCGAGGGAATGAGGAAGTGAGCGCATCATGACGTTGGTGAAAGGAAGGAGTGTAGTAGGATCCAGAGCAATACCAGTAAGTGTCCACGCCATCACACTAACACTTCTCAATTTCACAAATTCCGTAAGAGAGCCGAGTGAGAATTTTCCGATACCTTCGTTAGGCGAGTAATGTTTATCGGTAGCGAAATCGAGTTCTAAGAGGTTGGATTTGAGTGGAGCAATGGCTTGCATGAATTCGTCAAATTTGGCTTGGGAAATGTCTGATGGCGGCCCTTTGTAGCGAAGACGCTCAAGTGAGGAAAATGGTTTAAGAAATTGACGAAAAAGCTGTTCTCCCTCTCTACTGAAGTCAAAAGACAAGTCTGTGGTAGAGAGCTTTTTTTGTTCTAAATCGATAAGATCTTGATCTTGTACAAGTATATCCGAGGCTCGTAAAGTTTCGACTGATCTCAAACGACAAAAGCCTATAACATCCGAGAAACACACTGAGTACGATTCCATCAGTTGTCCAAGTGAGACCTCCCTTAGCTTGGGGAGTGCGAGTGGCGAGGTTGAAGATTGGTCTTGTAACGCAACAGCGTTATCTATAAACTTCCACAGCGATGGTTGCTCCTCCCGATCCAATATGTAACCCCCCTCCAGAGTAGCCTCCAACACCTCAAGATTTGGAAGCCTCGACAATAGAAGTGCAACCCAGGCGTCCCATTTCCTTTCCTCGATAGCGCGGTACCAATCTAAGGCATCTTGTGAAGATTGGGCAGCATCGTCTACCGCAGCCTTCAGCCGTGAAGGATTCTCCGTATTCCATGAGACAACGTCAGAAAACGGGAATTGAAAGATGCCATCGTCAAGTTCCGACGCAATTATAGCAAGGTGTTTGAGATAGCCACCAACGGGAGCCTCCAGTGTTCTGCATAAAAATTTTGCAACGTTGCGAGTGGTAGAGGGGTTATGATCCTCGTGAAAAGAAGAATATACGGTGGGTAGGACAAGGTCGTATAGTCGACGAGAACACCGACCAAGGTTAAGAACGTTTCTTGCTGGATAATTATTTTGAGAAACAAGTCGTAGGTCTCGCGAAGACAAGTGTTTGACGATCTCTAAAATCAACTCGTTTGATAAATTTGTAAGTGAACCTTTCAACATTGTTTCTGTAACCCATGGCGTGAGGTTGGGCTTCTGGGTTGGAATTCCTGCAGGGAAAGCTTGGTGATACAATTTCGTATACTGCGCTAGTGCATCATTCGCAGCTTCCTGTGTCGTAGGAAGATTAGAGAAATCCATTGGAAGATTATTAGAAGAAATAAAAAGAGGAAAAGAGGAAAAGTACGAGTTTATGAATTTCTCAAATGATGCTGGTCATGATGGGTGCCGCCTAAACTCTTCTTGGCAAGTGGGTTTAAGGAGAGAACAACCGGTGATTGGCCGTAGGCAGGACCAAGAGATACTTACCGTTATTTGGCAGAAAACAGTATTCCGAGGTAGAGACTATTCTTCCCGGATTGGGTTCTTCTCCTGTGTTTGGTTACTAAGGGAGAAATTCGGGAGAGAAGATCAGGGAATAGAGTCAGATTTGCTAATTATATCTAGATTGAAGTGAAGGAAAACGCAGACTTGTAGAAGTGCCAAATGTAAACCCCTTTGAGTGAACATAGAAATGCAAGCTGTGCTTTTCTCCCGCACTTAGTATCCAGCTCCCTATAACAAGGCTAACTAGTAATACCGACTATCTGTCCTTACACTTATAGATTTCTGGGTCGTAGCGATGTTCTCTGCAACATTGTTCATAGCCTGTCCAAGGATACCAAAAACATACTACAATTCTAGAACTGTCCGCACAATACACAGGCCACTCTATCGGCTCAGGAGGTTTTGGTGCAGGCTAAGAAACATATTTCCTACCCGGGGGTATATCCTTCAACACCATCTTAACGCCCGCTAGCTTACACTCATTCTATAAAGCTTGTATCTTCTCCGTAGATAACCCCTTCGCTAACCTCTTAGGGACAATAGGTTCCTCCGGACTAGGCTTATCGGCTTATCGGCTTATCGGCTTATCGGCTTATCGGGAAATTTTGTCCTCTCCCAGCCGATGTCAAGGAACTTGAGAGATGGCGTATGGACCTCCTTATTCTTCAACAGTGTTGTGATGCCATCCAAAATATGTGAATCCCATTCACTTATATCTTCCAGCTTGAGCGATTCGATGGATCGAGGAAGTTTACTCAGGTAGTTCCAGGATTTTTGAGGTATTCTTTCGGTGCCAATAAGCGAGCGAGCGTTGACTGTGAGCTTTCTCAATTTATGGAATCCAGTGAGCGAACGAATGATGAAGGGCTGCGAGTAGTCATACAGCAGCCCAGAGAGATTGGAGAAAACCAATGTTTCAAGGGTGGGGTGAAGACATGAGAGGGCTTTCAATACTTTGGTAGGATCCCTATTTTGGGTTATCTCGTTGCCAAGCTGTAGATATTTGAGCGCGGGAAATAGGCGCAGGAAGTTGTCAACAAGAGGAATCGATTGCCCGCCCAACACCATCTTGGATGCCGTGAAATGAACTGGTCCGTTTGCCGAATCTTCCGTGTTTGATGTGAACGCATTCACTTCAAATGTGTGAACAGACTTGATTCAAAGAAGTAGTGTGATCTGCGACAGAGAAACTTGTCCAGCAATAGAAACTTTGCGAAGTCTAAGAAGTGCTTAGAGTGAAGGAGTTGTTTCAAAATTATCTTGGAGAACAGTTGCCCTTGCCAGTAATCTGCCGAGCCAATAACACCCGTCTTTTCTTCCTCAACATTTCCCTCCTTTGAACCGTCGGGAACTTCATCCTCGTTATTCTCGTCATCGCCATACTCTTTTACAGAATCATGATCATGCTAATTGTTAAGATCGAACTCCTCGAGATTCGATAGTCGGGACAGAAGTAGGGCTAGTAAGGCATCGCATTGTCCTTTCTCGATGGATTGATACCACCCTAGAGCATCTTCTGGACACGTAGCAGCATCCTTGACCGCAATTTTAATACGATTCCAATCTTTTCGAGAGATAGCAGACACGGAGATGGGGTCATTTGTGAGGGGAACACTCGCAGCCAGGCGACGGATGTACAAGGCACGAGTCGGGAATCGCAATACTAAACATAAGAGTTTTTTGAGATTGACGACCCGGTCACGGTATTCGCTCTCGACAAGGACCTGCCTATAAAGAACTGGTCGGATTATGTCGTTGAATCGCCGGCAACATCGAGCAAGCTTGCGGAGAATAGGAAGAACTGGTTTCTGTTTCTCTAGGTAGTCATAGCGTTGAGGAAAGCGTAAATCGGCAACGATACATTCAGCGATGACCAATATAATTTCGTCGGGCAAGGATTCCAAAGACGGTTCCATGTTGTTGGTTGTCGCCATGCTGACACTCGTTGAAAAGAAGATTGTGTAAACAAACTTCAAGCAAGCTAGGCGGGCACGTAATTACAAGACCCACCGCTAGCGCCATCCTGCCTAAAAGATGTTGTAGCTAGCGGATGAAGGTCTATTTTACACCGAGAACCCTTTGAATTTCTGCCTAACCACTTTCTCACACCAAGCGCACCACTCAAATTCTGCCCTGCAAAACCACCCATATTTTCCTAATGCCTAGCATGAAGGGGGAAAGATGAACGTTCATCCTGAAAGTCGTATGTCTCAGGATTATGTCCATGTTCATTACAACAAATATCGTATCCTTCATACGGATATTCGAAACGCACCACCACCTCCCTTTCATCCACCCATACGACTGGCCATTTTACTACCTCCGCACGTTTTGGTTTAGGCCAAGAAACAAACCTCGGAGCTGGATGCCAACGTTTCAACCCCATCTCTACACCTGCAAACCGGCACTGGTTCTAGAAAGCATGCGCTTGTTTTGCAGTAATGGACTCGTGGAAAAACCGAGGCTCTTCAGGAGTTGGTTTATCAGGTTTTACCGGCCTTCCCCAGCCAACATCAAGAAATTCGAGGAATGGCGTATGAATCTCCTTGTTAAAAGTCATTTCATAGAGGCTGACTAGATGAGCAGCAGTGACTCCTCTCAAATTGAGTGATTCAAGCGACCGAGGAAGCTCAAAGCCATTGGCTTTTAAAATTTCGTCGTTAGAGCCCTGAACATCGCGAGGGACACAGGTAAGTAACGCAACATCGATATCAAGGTTTCTCAGCCTTTGAAGCCCGATGAGAGAACCCAAGTTGAGCCTACGCCTGTAACTTTGGTCGACAATTTTGACCCGTAGAGTTTCAAGAGTTGATTGACTGTTTGATAAGGCTTCCATGAAAGGTGCTGGGTTCTCCTCTACAGGTGCATTTATCTTTTGCCACTTGTATTCGTAGTTGAGATGTTTGAGTGCAGTAAAAGGGCGGAGGAAATAGAAAGATGATCGGGCTCCGAGGTTATGATCGCACAGGCTTAGCTTGGAAGTTGCGAGCTCAATTGGATCGTATTCCCCCTCGAATTTTTCGTTGTGGCCTAGACGTGATACATCGAAGGTTTGGACAGACTTGATTTTGAGAAATTGCATGATCTGCGGCGGAGAACAAATATATAATCCTCGGCCTTAGATCGTATGCGAACCGTTCGAAGAGTGGGAAGTGCGCGAGGATGACCAGCTTCCTTATCTTGGAGGACAGCTACCGTTGCCAGAAACTTCGCAAGCCATGGATAAGTATGATCTCCAGCTATATTTTTGTGACCTTGCCATTGGAAAATCGTTAGTTGTTCCAAGTTTGACAGACGGGACAGAACCAGAGCTACCCAGGCGTTCCATTCACCCTTTTTGACAGCGCTGTACCATGCTAGAGCGTCCTCGGAGGATGTAGCCGTATTTGTGACCTCAGCCTTTAAATGATTCCAATTCTCTTCAGTGAAAGATGGTACGAAGTGGCCAAACCCCCTACGATAACCGCTGGCATTTGTATGGAGAACCTTGACATAAGACGCAAGAAGAGGGACTTCTAATAGGCGTAGCCATAATTGCAGACGGGAGCATCGAAAGGGGTCTTCGATATTCCTATACAGAGCGGGTTGAACCAGGCTGTTGATGCGGCGGGAACATAGAGCGATATTCAACAGTGTTTTCGTGGAAGGGTGTTTGCGGATTTCAGTGCTGCCATCTCTCTCTGAAGCGATGCATTCGAAGATCATCAGCAAAATATCGTCCAACAAAGATTCCAATAGGGATTGAGTATTCGTAAATGTCGCCATTTTGAATGCGGTTTGATTGAGGTCGAACAGATTGATTCAAGTCGCTCCTTCGTGTGTCACGGAAAGGACCTTCATGTGGGAAGCAAAGCCGTCCGAAGAGAGTATCGTACCGTTCGGGGAGAGATGTGCTGTTGGAGGAGAGCTCGAAGGAGGGTATCGTAAATAATTCTTGAAATTGCGGAAATGCCGCGCACGTGGTTTTTGCGCTAGCGCAAGCTGCCTATATAGACAAACGAAAAAGTCTTGGCAGTAGAGGCAGCAACTGTCGCTAGCCACATCAGGCAACAAGGCTATATTTCTTTTTGTAAGCTGAGCCAAATGTCACAACTGATATATAGCAGATTGTTGCCCGGAAGACCCAAGGAGAAAGCAAGAAGTCTGATATACGCACATTCCCATCAATTCCTATAAACTACCTTCCCGGCCTCCTTAGCGGATGAGCCTCCGTATTCAACACAAACTCATCCAAACTCACCACCCCAAATTCCTCAAAGCACAAATAAAAATACTTCAAAGTCTCCGCCAACCAAAAACTCTCCATACTATCCACCTGCTCGTTCTTCACCAACTCCTTCTCAGCAGTAATATCCAGTATAGCAGCCGCGGCAATGTCCGTCCTACTAACCTTCTCGACAGCCTGGAACATTCTCCAAGCAGCATCCTGCCATTTCTGCTCACCAGTAACCCGATACATGATGAAGACGGATTCGATAGCTTCAGGACGGAGAATGTACCGTCTATCGGCTATGAATGTGAAGCCTGGAGCGAGTCTTTGCTCGGCTGCGTATTTGGTGAGGCGTTGGGTGCGGGTGCTTGGTGCTTCTGGGACGCCTTGTTGGTAGGGACTGTTGATTGAGAGGGCTTCGTGCCATACTTCGTCGGTCCATTTGCAGTCTCCGTCCTCGGGACAGGGTAAGACTGTAAATATCTCGGGGGCAATTCCGTTGGGATTGCTGTCATATGCCCAAACACAACCATCTGTTAGTTCGACAGCGAGAGCAATCTCAGAGGGACGATCG
The DNA here is from genome assembly GCA_001414485.1 of Calycina herbarum. Classification (NCBI taxonomy): domain Eukaryota; kingdom Fungi; phylum Ascomycota; class Leotiomycetes; order Helotiales; family Pezizellaceae; genus Calycina; species Calycina herbarum. Next base: position 42,898 of record LLEY01000154.1, on the reverse strand, counting down.
AAAATGCGGGCAGCGAGTCCGACCATGCCACCAGCAAAGCAAGTGAGATGTTGGCCCATAGGCTGGAGGTTGAATTCCGGAATATTTGGATCTACTCCAGTTCTGCGAACATCCCCAGAAACAGTCAATTTCTCGTTCTTGGGATTGAATATTCGGAAGAACATATGCTTCTTGGCAGCTTCAATGAAACCTTCGTAAAGCTTCTTGGGTTGCTCAACCAATCCACCCAGAATGAGGTATTGCTTTGGGAGATACTCTAGTGGACGATCTCGGAGTCAGTATTGCCCTTTCTAGAAGTATGTTTAAGGAAAATGAGGCGGAAGCAGGGGTATGTGATGAGGAAGTGAGTTGTCTGAGGAAGAAATGGTGTCTTAATTCTCCTAAAACAACCTGAAAGAGGAAAAAGGACTCGGAGAATACCCACCATAGAGACTATCACTCATTCCACCCAGCGTGAACATGTTGTCCGTATCGAATGATGGTATTGATGGGTCAACACTAACAGGCCACATTCCCGGAAGCTTGGTAGAATTCTGACTCTTCTCAAATTCATCGCTAACCCTCTGAATTGCATCGTAATACTTGACCTCACCTGTGAGTTGTGCCAGTCTTGTAAATTCGAGACTCAAAGATCCCAATTCTGAAACGAGAGTTCTTCCGGGTTTTTGGGCAGCACCTTTGACATATTCCTTCCAATCCCATCTCGTTATTGGCATGCGATTAGGAGTATCAAAACAACACATCAAAAGCTCCCCAACCTCCACAGCCTTCTTCAGTAAAACTGGATATTTCCCCCCAGAAACATCATAAGCGGCAAGAAAGCCACCCATATACCGAATCGTCGTCTCAAAAACATTAATATCCTTCTCCTCCGTCGTCGAGAAATCAATCTTATCCACAGCTTTCACCGCAGCTTCAAAATCCCTCTTCAACCCCATAATCCACAACGTATCCAAACTATCCACAAGCGTCGCCGCCCATCCTCCAAATGTGTCCTTATAAGCCCCACTCAGCGGCGCAACCTCATCCCTCAACCAAGCATGCTTCTTATACCCCTCCCAACTATGTTCAAAGCTCTCTAAAACCGCCGCTTTCCTCCTCAACCTCTCTTCCTTCTGTGTCTTACTCTCCACGGGTTGTTTGACCTGTACATTCGGAATAGGTTTCGGACTCCCGGTAGGAAGAGGGATAAATTCAGAGATGGGATAGCGTTCTGGTTTCTTCACCCAATGGACATTATTGGGGTTGGTACTCTGCGAGTTTGAGCTGCTGGGTGTATATGAGGTATAGCTATAATTCCACCCCCCGGCTTCATTAGTGAGGTAGTAGAGGAACGAGATGGTAAATATTGCGCTGAGCACCACGATGCGTAATCGGCGGACGGGTGCCATTGGAATGAGGGTTCAGGTGGCGGGTAGGAAGAAGGATAGCTGGGAACGTTTCGAGACAAGCATCAACATGCCAATATCCAGTTGGGCAGCGGCGAATGAAGAAGATTTTCGGGAGTTAACTGGGTGAAGTAGTTGACTAATTGGAGCGACCGTTTTGGGGAACAGACAAGTCGATTCTGAGAGGAGAAAGGAAGAGATGTCTGTCGTTGTGGTGTTCATGAATCCACTGAATACTGTAACTGCGACCGAGGTGACAAGACAAGGCTGCATCCTGGCGTACTTCGGGGGTCTTCCGGGAGCCTTGGCAGGGTCTTTAAAGTCTCCGGTTCCCTCCCTAAGTCCCTAGCTCCTTCCTTCCTGCTCAATTGAGAAAGACCAGTCAAGAGCCTAGGTCAGGAAATTTATGTCCTTCGTCCATGTTAAGTTTGGGGAAGTTCCAGCTGTTCTAATATTCTCAAACTTTTTCTCACGATAGGAATAAAATAGACAACCCCTGAAGACTTCTCAGCAGTAGTTAATCTACAGTCAGGAATGAAGTGTGAAAATCAAGAATCACTCAATTCTAAGGTTAAATTTTGGATCAATAGGAATTGAATTGGATTCTGCCTCGGTATGTGCTAAACTGCAGACTTCAACTTAGCGGTGCAAAAAGAGCAGCTCCCACAATTTCTCTTTCCTAAAAGCAAGTCATTGGCAGAGAGGGAATACGAAGGCCAGAACCCAAAAAAGAAGTCATTAACCATGAATTGATGTTCAAAGTACTGTAGGAGTTGTATTTTCCGTGGGGTAATCATCGAAAACGTTATCATAGGCCCATGCCACCCTTCTAGCCGCCCATCCAGCAGTCCAGCTACCTTCTGCAGATTTCTTTAACGAACAATCATGCCAGGCTTAAAGACTCGCGCGCGCAGAAAAGCAAAAAGCGACCAGTTTACTTTTGCATCATGAGTTGGACGAACTCGTTGTCTGTTCGTAAATGAGCTTTGGTTGCGGAAAGGGGGTGTTCAGGAGTAGCATACAATCAATACGTCCATCACCATCTTGATCAGCCTCTCTGATCATCTCATCAACTTCATCATCAGTCAACTTCTCTCCAATGGATGTCATGACATGGCGAAGTTCGGCGGCAGAAATGAATCCATTGTTGTCACGGTCAAACACCTGTTGCAATGTTAGCGGGGTAAAATGTGATATAATTTCGAAAAACATACCTTGAAGGCTTCTCTGATTTCCTCTTCGGAATCGGTATCCTTCATCTTTCTTGCCATCATGGTAAGGAACTCTGGCATTGTATCAACAAGATTGCCCCTATTCAATTCCAATAGCCATGCATACCTGGGAAATCGATGGTGCCATTGTTATCAGCGTCAACCTCGTTGATCATATCTTGTAGCTCAGATTCGGATGGGTTTTGTCCAAGCGATCGCATGACGGTTCCCAACTCCTTGGTGGTGATTTGTCCTGCAAATCGTTATCAGCATTGCGCCCATGGATTGTTACACCAGACCCTGTGCCACTACCCCACGTTGTATCGAGGGGCAAAGATTTCGCAAGTACGAGCCGGTCCAGATATTTTCATGTGTTTAAAGCACATGTTCGTCCGCTCGTAGTGGGGAGTGAGAGTTGTGGGGAGGACTAACCGTCACCATCTTTGTCCTATAACCATACGTCGTCAGCAAGCTGGAACCAAGTTTCTGGGAAAGTACCCCCCATCTAGCCCAGACGCTAGATGAGGCTGAAGAAACCAACTTACGAAGAGAGAGAAGGCTTCCTTGAACTCGGAGACTTGCTCCTCGGTAAGAGAGTCGGCCTAGAAAGATATTTGTTAGTAGGTGCTGCCAATTTCGTCCCATGATAGCTCCCCGCGACAAATTTGGGGGGAAGATGGCGGGGCTGAATCTCGTGGTGGTAGGCAGTAGGACGTACCATGGTGTTTAGGGTCGGAAACGAGTGGGAAGGACTGTTGTCGTGGAGATGATTTCGATTTGGTGTAGGTATGGAGGTCGGATCTGGAGATGTGGATGTTTGGAGGATCGCACTGGAGTGAAGGGACGAACTTTCCGTTTGTTGTGTTGAGTTCCCTCTTCAGCACATCGGTGGAGAATCACTGAACCATACGGCGGCCGGCACAGCCCCATACCGCAGTATCAGCCCAGGTCGCCCCTGCCAAACCACACAAGGCAGATTACACGTCATGCCTGAGGCTCCACCGACAGCTTGATGGGAGAGCTCTGTCAGACAACACCATGCCATTTTCAACTTCGCCATCCCTCACACACCCAATAATAGTCCAAGAGAGTTCGAGGCGAGTTTCTTGTTGCGAATAATCAATTGAAACTCGAGAGCGCAAGCTCAACTTGCGTCCGCCATGTGGCGCGACCGCACCAATCTGTATGTCCATCCTCCACGTATACCTCTCACCCCGACTTCCCCAGAAATCCAAACTAACTTGGAAAAAGATACATTTCGTACCGGCAATCATATGCTCACCACCCCGCGAAAAAACCCAAATACTCGAGCACCTCATCTGGAAATGGCTATGGCGATAGTTTTATCGGGGGCGGGTCGGAGAGGCAGGGTCTCATGTCTGCCGGCGCATTTGAGGATGATGGCGATGCGATAATAGAAATGGATTTGCTGCCACCGCGGTGGGCAGACATCAGCGACGAAGTTACGGAATATCTTGCAAACATAGCAAGCAAGAGCGTTAAGCTGGAAAAACTACACCAGAAACATGTACTACCAGGATTCGATGACGAGGAAGTCAAGCGGAGGGAGGAAGGAGAAATTGAACACCTCACTCAGGATATCACCAAAGGATTTCACGATTGCCAGAAGGCTATTCAGAGGGTCGAAATGCTGGTCCGGGAAGCAAACCAAACTGGGGGCATCAGTAAGGGAGAAGAAACCATGGCCCGGAATATACAGATATCCTTGGCAGGAAGGGTGCAGGAAGCCAGCGCCGGGTTTAGGAAGAAGCAGAGTGCTTATTTGAAAAGTGTGGAAATTATGGCCATCTTCCCAAAAACCAATGCTAATATGGAATAGAATTACGAGGCCTAAGTGGCATGAATCCACAAATCGATCGATCCTCAACCCCTTTGTACAATAACTACACCGACCCCTCAATCCTCGAATCCGACGCCGACAAATCCTACTCCGAATCCGCCCTCCAACAAACCTCCCAAATGCAACTAACCTCCAACGACGCAGCCATAATGCAACGCGAACGAGAAATCACCGACATCGCCCAAGGCATCATCGAACTAGCAGACATCTTCAAAGAACTCCAAAGCATGATCATCGACCAAGGAACAATGCTCGATCGAATAGACTATAACGTGGAAAGAATGGCGACGGACGTCAAGGCTGCGGATAAGGAGTTAAACGTTGCCTCGGGGTACCAGAAAAAGGGCACGAAGCGGAGAATCATCTTTTTGTTGATATTATTGGTTGTGGGGATGGTTATTTTACTGGTGGTGAAACCGAAGAAGCATAGTGAGCCAGACGTAGCACCGCCTCCGGTAGATGAGAATGTACCACCATGAATTGAACCTCTTTTGGGAGAAGTTCAAATAATTTTCAATCACTCTTGCGTCAGATGGTGGGCCTGCATTTTCTATAGAACTTTTTGGCTTTGGAGTTTGGCGCAGTATTAGAAATTGGGGGAGGCTTCCTGGTCTTTATGAGGTTTTATCCTTGGGCGTCTGTATACAATTTTGGATACCAATGACCATTTTTCAATTTTGCAGTTCTTGCTGAGCAGAAAATTGTGAAGACAGTGTGGTCAACAAACTTAAGACTTCGATTCTAGTCCTGGTCATGAGAAAAACTCACGGGATTATCCCACATTCCTGCCTGCCCTGTTCTATCTGATTCGTTGGCAGGCATTCTCTTTTGTGATTTGGCCCATTTGGCACAAGGGTCGTTGTGGTGTGCGTGCTCTGACTTGAGTACGGCTTACCCACTTTTATTCTTCCTGTTAGAGTTCTTAGAAAGGATGCAAGCCTTAAATTCTGGGAACGCTTTCTATGTACACTCTTTTGTGCAGTTGTGGTTCAGAGATGGAAATTGTTTTGCTTTTTGGGATAGTGGTGGGATGTCCTCGCTTAATAAGGGGTTCGCGATGTGTCATGAAAGCGGTAGTAAGAACCTCTTGTTGTTCCAACTTTCTGGTATTATCTGGAGTCTTTGATTGTTCTAGATTGAGATAAAAATCTACTTGCATTACCCTAGAAAGTTGGAACAAAGAGCACGGTAGGCAGGTGCGAACCTGAAGTAATTACTGCTGCTTTTCATGTCCACCACGAACCCAGATGTTTTAAATTCAAGTGGTTAGGGGAAGCAAGACAAGAAACAAAAGAGATAGTTCGAAATTCGGCAATTTTTCTGAGTTTTTGCAGAGCCAGATACACCTCAATCCCTCGACGCTTCAGCAACATCTCATTTCCTTCCCCGAGGTATTGACCGCAATTTTCCTTTTGTGACGTCCTTAACTCGCACCCATGCGGCCTTCAACTTCGTTCTCCAGCCCCTCTCTTTGACCTCGGAGATCTCTGGGACTGGAACACTTCTCTCGGGTGTCGGAGAACACTCCTCGGTCTGTCTTTGGATGCATCTCTTCGTTTTACACACACATCTTTGTAAGCGAAAAGTCAAAGGCCTTGACAATTTTGCAAAACCCCTAAATCCCCCATGACTCTCACCAACTAGTTCTCCTCTCCTGGTCTCAACAGCACGCTTGTAAAGCGTCCTGCTAAACAATTTAAAATATTCATCGCCCCACATTACCCACTCATGGAACAAAAGAAGCTTGTCGTCCTCTGCAAAATTTCTCAGTATGATGGCTCGACTTTCACAACCCGATCCTCTCCTTCAACTAGATGCCATATCATGAGTCCGCATTCTGTTGGGAGTTTCGGGAAAGGATGGAAAACGGATAATGGCTCGGTTGGGCTTATCTATGGTTTGATAGTTCGACTTCGGCAGTGGATGATGTGGAAGAGAGGTCTTTGGTACTGTTCGAAGCCATAGTGGACTTGTTTTTTGCATGAACTCTGTTGAAGTTGGAAGTTGAAGGGCGAGTTGAAGGTTGCTTGAATACCTTGTGAAAGACATAAAGTGGGGCACTAATTGACGATGTGTAATTCACCTACGGAAAATAATGGCACGGCGAGTAGATTGCTCTTTGATTTACCAGGGTGCTTTGCAAGGTGAATTTCCTAAGAATACGGTTGAAGTCCAGCTTCAAGAAATTATAGTAAAGGTCTTCATCTTCCACCAACCAGAGTTCCTGAACCCACCTATCCACTTACGAATCTGGGTATCTTCCCACAAGTATCTTTGGTGCATTGTGTAAACCATAGAATGTAGAGAAAAGCTCTTAAGATAATAAAATCAAGTCCTTTCTCTTAACTGAAAGGTAGCCCTCTCACTTCGTTTCGGAATGCACACACCTTTTCATTTTCAGAAGCACCCCAAAACAACACAACATAATTTCTCCATATTTCGCTGCTTCCATGATGGAAATACTTTGGTACATAAACAATAAGATACAGTTGGTTCGCCTATCTCCGAAACAATATGGGAATAGTGTGCGTTTTGAAGTAAAATCCTATGGCCCCTTGGACAAAACCATTTGCGAGGTACTTTCAGGTGGGAAAAGGGTGAACGTACATCTGGCTCATTTATTGTGAACCATCTCAATATTCGTATTTTGGGGGTGGAAAAAAAACCAAAATGAATTCATCGTCCACTGAAACCAAGTTCCTTGTATTGCTTCACCGTTTCTAGAAATAAATGCTGCCCGTTGGCGAAAAAAAAGTCCCCTTTCGATGATTTTTGGAGTGTATGGAAGACCGAGGAACAGGTACAGCCACTCATTAGGATCTGAGTTTAGTCTGTCAAACCTATCACTAATTTTGGCTGGATCTGCGTGCCTAACTCGAATTGTACCGGGTATTGGACGGGGATGCGTCACTCCAAAGTCATTGATGACAACAGCGAACTCCCGGAGATTTGGGGGAATTCTAACATAATCCCAGTGTTCCTCTGGTAAAAAGGTCCATGCTAATCGGTGAATGACACGATTCAACTGTACATCTAACTCATACTCATCGCAGGCAAGGTACTTCAGATTCTTCAAAGCAGGGCAAGCCAAAGATCGGAACACGTTCATAGTCATGCCATTCGTTATGTCATCCTCATCGTCCTTGGGGCCCAAGTAAATTGTGTCGAGTTTAGTATTGAAGTGTGCCTCGTCCGGTTCAATCCCCATTCTTTGGGAAATAGGAAATAAAAGGAGCCACCTCCGGAGGTATTCCGCTCTCGATTCCTTATTCGCGCGGAGAAGTCCATAAACATTGTAGCTTCTCTCCTACACAAGCCATCTTTGTGTATACACAGAGAAATTTATCTCGATGACTCGATCGTCAGGTGGTGCAAGGGACCAAGTTTTTAGTCGTATTTCCGTTGGGAGCTTAGGGAAGAAGTGAAAGACAGCGTCATCATCAGCTGTGAGTTTTTGGGTGCAGCCTTTCTTGTAGATCGAGGACATCGTGAAGAATCGTGGTGGCACCAGGGGTTACAAGATTTCGTGGCTGTAGGCCCCTCGCGCTTTCTATTCTACAATTGCCCTAACAATTCTAGGAGTATAAAGATAATATACAAATAATTGTTGTAGCCGTTTAGGACAATTGAAGTTTCCGAGTTTTAGTTGAACAATCGGGGATACAGAGCAGAGAGATTCTACTCTTGGTCAGTTACGAGTTCGTACTCCCCGGGTAGTGGCTGCTGACTTGCAAACGGAGCGTGAAGCTATCTTGCGATACGAGGGTATCGGTAGTTGAAGGATGAGGGGTAATCGAGACGCGTTAGCACGTAAGCGACAGGGTCGAATTTTAGGTGACCTCTCATTGGCTGACGAATATTCTTCTCCGTAGAATGAGAAGGAAGCTACTTTGGCATTTCCACACAACATTGAAAGATTATTTGAAGATTATACTTGTTGTTGCATTGTACAGTACTATTACAGTCCACCATACAATTCTCAATCCTTATGTACCCCATTTGCGAGCAACGCTTAGTCCACTTTCGACCATACCTGCCGCAACGTCACTTCCAAGTCCATTAGCAGCTCCTCCCGTCTATCTGTCGATCCTGTGCGAGGAACCCTAACGATTGATTTGACAGTAATAGGCAGCCCAAAGTAAAAGTATATCCAAGCGGCCGGGTCCTCGTTCATTTTCTTCAAAAGCCTCAAACGCTTGCAAACAATTCTAAATGTATAAGCCATAGAATCCTGGTAAGCGTAACGATCTTCTGTTGACTGATTGATATCAACTTTCGTAGTGAGAGGGAGAATAGTGCCGTTCTTGGCCGTATCGTTGAGTACGACCGAGAACTCCCTGAGATTTCGAAAGCTTCTTCTAATATACCAGTTGTCCTCAGACAAACTCACAGCATTAGAGAACAGTTCCTTGCGTCCCGTATACTCCGCACCTAATTCGTACTTATAGACATGGGCGAATTTAAATTCCTCTACCGACCAGGCCAAGTAGCGAAGATCTTTCAGCGCAGGACATTCCAGAGCTTCGAACAGAGTGAAAGGCCAAGCGTTGGGTTCTAAGCCTCCAAATCCCACATACAAGGTATCGATTTGAGAGTTGAAATGGCCAATTCGTGACACCGGCAAGTTTCGTTCGATGCGTTCATCGTCTTGTTCCTCGTTGTCGGTTACTGCCTTCGCGATGGGGTGTAATGGAAGCCAAAATCTCAGGAACTCTCCTCTCGATTCTTTGTTTGCACCGAGGAGTCCGCAAGGGGAAGGGTAACTGTCGGGATTGCAGAACCACCTTCCTTTGACTAGATGGCTATGCATACTGTAAATAACCTCCACGACTCTGGCATCGGGTCCGGCGAGAGCCCATATTTTCAGCCGAAGCTGCAGGTGATCTCGGAGTTAGTATTGCCCTTTCTAGAAGTATGTTTGAGGAAATTGAGGAGGAAACAGGGTTATGAGAGGAGGATGTGAGCTGTCTGAAGAGGAAACTGTGTCTGAACACTCCTAAACAACTTAGAAGAGGAAAAAAGAACTCGGAGAGTACCTACCTCGGGAGCAAGTTTACGGAATTCATGGAAGTTGGGGCCTCTGCCGGAAGTTGAGTTATCGGTTTCCTCGTTTGTTGGATCCGACATAGCGAGTCGTTCTGGTTTGGTTTCGCGGAGTGCTTTTGTGGATCTATCTGAATGTCGGACAAGGACGGCTTGACACGGAGAGCTGATTTTTCCGATGGATATGGAATCTCGAGTAGTATTTGCGCAGTGTGTGTGTGTCTCGTCTTGATTGAAGTTGCGTCTGCTGGGAATAGAGGCGAGATTGAAACTTTGGGATTGCAACGTCGGCGAATATCGCTTTGACGTTGTTACTCGAAGCAGACTTGAAGAAGGAAAGCTGGGTTTCTTGTCAGCGAAGCTATCGTGAGCTTTAAAAGCGATCTTACCGATCGGTGGATGACGCGGGTTTTGTGCGACGAAGATATCGCCTCTGCGATTTAAAGACGTGACTCAAAATACAAGAAAGAACTCCCGCGATGAGATCGCAGGGCTCAAGTTGATGATGAGCCGGAAAGGTGGCAGAAGGTTGGGAAGCGTGCGGAGGTTGTAAAAGCTATAGTTTGAAAGTGGCTTAGCGGCATTTTGTGTAGGTCTCCAGGAGTCGCGAGTCACAATAAAAGCGGCGGTAACATATAGCTCTCTCAATATCCGGAGTATTAAACCAGAGAGTTGGGAGAACCGAGCATGATTATTCTAAGCTACCTTTGTCAATATTTTAAACTGTTAAGTTTCTAGACTTGAATCGCCTTGGAAACTTGAAACAACGAACTACCAAGAGAGGAAGGCACGACCTAAAGTGTTTCACTGCCGCTTTTCCGGTCCAGTCGATATCTCTAAATTTGGAAAACTTCAAGTCTTCTTTTACAAGGCTTGATTTACGATAAGCTTGATCGATTGGATCGCAACTCAAATATCTCTAGATGAACACCCCTTTTTAGGCCCTGGCGGTTTCGATGGAGGTACCTAATTTATGGATCAACTGGCCTTGCGCTGCCTTCTGGGTTTGGCTTCTTTCCTTTTCCCTTGGGATCGCTCGGGATATTCTTGTTCCCCAATCCTCCTACACCCTCGGAACGATCTCCATGACCCCCCACCCTCCTCATCATCGCCATCACCATCATCTGGCTCGTTTCCGTCACCACGTCGGAGTGAGCATCTTCCAGGGTAATTTGGCCATCTGCAATTGGTACAAGCCCCTCCCCAATATTCGCGTCCATCTTGCGGGTTCCTCACAGTAACACAGAAAGGAAAGCGTCCATTGGCCATTCTCACAATGGTTGCAATAATTCTCATTGTCCTGAAACTCACCCACAACATATCCCACTGCGGCTTCGATGTATGGCTTATAGGTGGCTGGATACGGAATTGCAGTGTAGCCATCCGAGAGGGCCAGATCTCGCTTGCGAGGCATAGTTGCAAGCTCTTGAGCCATCTTACTATTGCTGTCTCGTGCTTGCTGAATTACCCCACGGGTTTCGTGCTCTTGACGAGTTGTGAAGTTCTACCATTTCTAGTCAGTTTATAAATCACTATAAGAATTGCACGAAAACTTACTTTGATAACCCTATTTTGAGCCGTGTTGGTTTCGTTGATGGTGAGTCGATGGCTTCTTTCTCGGGGCTATTCTTGATGTACGATATCCAAGGGTCAAGTGGCTCTTAAATTTAGAAGAACACCGAGACATCAAGAAGGGCATCATGTACTCTTATCCTCCACCAAAAATTAAGCGAAGTTTGACCTGGAGAAATCTCAATGTGTCACGAGACTTGAAACAACAAGAAAACCTTTTGTATACATTCTGACTTGCTCTACTCCCATTAATAAAGTTGTTAAACATTGGCAAGTTATAAATAACAAACGCCATCCCATTTCAGGTGACTCAAGGCACTTTTGAAAGAAGAAACAAACAAAACAAAATGAGGTAATGAGCACCAGGGATTTCCAAGCAAACCCATTAATAAGGTTCATTTTTCGGTAATTCGAATGGCTCACGGTACAGTGAGTTGCGAATTAAGCTTCCCTTTTGACGATATTTTATAAACCGTGCGTTTTTAGAAAATTTCTTATTTCCTAGACACTCTTTCCCTCTTTACTTAACAACAACGTATACTGTTATATCTCTAAGAACAGCTAATAAGAGCTCTATACCCCCTTTCTTACTCTATAAACTTTTTAGGAAGAAAACAGACACTTTTATATATATCTAAATTTTTATAGGGTCTTAGTAGAGACTACTTAACTTTATAAGGGTATGAAAAGTTTTCTTATAAAAAGAGGGTTTTCTATTACTAAGTTTATTCTCATTATACTTACTTAGATATAGTAATAAATAGTGAGGAGGTATAAGAAGATATAGCAGTTCTTTTTAGCTAGGTCTTATATCTTAAAGAGTACTTCAGTTTTCTGTGTTCTAAAATAAATAAGAAAAAAGCCTAGGAAGAAAAAAGCACGGTTTACAAAAAAAGTGTCAAAAAGGAAGCTTAATTCGCAACTCACTGTATGCTTGGTAGACGAAAAGCATGTCACGACTTCATCATGCATATATATGAAGTGTGTTCACGAGGACATGTAAAGCGACCATGAACATTTATAATTGCCTCAAATTCGAATGGGAATAAAATTCGTTCTCGAATTCTCGGCAAAGTAAGTAATTCATGACTTCCCATTTCCAAGCCTAAGAGAAGCACCATTTTTGTCGCATGTCCAGCTCTTCCAATACTGTTCTGCTCAGTCTCGTTCCTTCTGTCAATTTGAATCCCGGGTATAGACACACTCAGTTTACTCATACCGACTGTCGTATAAAAGAAGCAGCTTTCTATTAGTATATTTGTGAAGTTGATGCCCTTGTCTAGTAATTTAACAACACTACTTTATAAGCGGTGCAATCTTCTTTTTTTCATATAAAGTACTCTTTACTCGGTAACTAATGAGTAAGGATGTTAGCCTCGAAACTGGGTTACTACCAAAGAGATATCATCCAACTAACCACAATCTAGCAAATGGGTAAAGGTACTACACAGGAAGTGCAATCTTTCCTTCATCGTCCCATATAAAGTACTCTTGACGTGGTATCTAATTCGCATGGGGTGTCAGCCTTCAAGCAAGTTCACCACTCTTAGAATGTCATATCACTAGGAGGTAACCTCGACAAACTTCTCCTTCGGCCCAGGCACAAACCATTCCGCAAATTCCGCCATAAACTGCTGTTCCGTAAACTCAGCAGGCAAACCCCGTAACGTTGTCCTTACTGCATCACTTACGGAGGCGCGTAGAACGAAATCAATGCTTGCGGTGGAGACGAAGCGTAAAGTGGTGGTCATTATCGCAGCCATTCTTCGTTCGTCGGGACTTCCTGGGGGTGCTGTTCATACACATGAACAGAAGCCAAGTGCAAAGCACCATGCCTACGGAACCAAACATGGCAACAAAGCATTCGACCATGACCAAATGGTGTAATTGACGTGTCTCGCGACAGGAGTGACATTTCGGAGACAAATCTTCTTCCTCTTCTGGGTATATGTGTTAGAAGCCATGTTTGACATTGTGGATGATTCCTTGCCTTGTATCATAAATTTCCAAACCAAATCATTGTCGAGTTGAAGAAATAGGGTCGTGGGAAAAAAAATGGAAAGTTGTGGAGGCACTATTATAGTGGATAGCGGAGCCCCTTCCGAGGCACCTTTTTAGGTAGTCTCACACCAAGCGGCGGTAGCAGCACACCAACCAACCCCCAGAAACTATCAACTCGCAAACAGGAGAATGCGAAACACAATATATTTTTTCCGACTCTTGTCCATACATTTATGACACGTAAAATAATGATCAGCCGCCATTGCGAGACTACCCGAGAACCAGGTAGGTAGTCAAGCCGAAAGATTCAAGTGCTGATTTCCGGATAAAAGTACTACACAGGAAGTGTAATGCCGCCCCAACAAGCGAAGAAGAAGTCAGCACCGTGACCAAAACCACGACGACGACGAAATCACACAACTACTCGTAACCTCAAGAGCCCTATATTTTCGGGCACGACAAAAACCGCCTCCTAGTAAACTCACTCTTCCATAAACTCCTCCACCATCCACGCATCAAGTTCAGCCCTCAACGTATTTATTCCTCATTCATTCCCTTGATCGTACATACAAGTAACAAAAGTCGAGGGGGGGGGGGAAATATGCAAAGTACCTTAGTGACTATCGCTACAACCCCCCCATATTCGCCTGGACTTCCTCGAGTAGGAACCATACACATGATCATCATAAAGGTACCCCCCAAAAAACAGGTCAACCAAAGGCAGACAAGAAGAATATAGATAGATATTAAAGTATACGTAGTAATTACAAGCAGTCTCCCTATAGAGAGGATATCTCGCTATCTCGCTATAGCAGTGAAATTAGTTCTAATCTTCTACTTTTATATCAGCTATAATATTGTCTATAGAAGAGGCTATGAAGAGTGATTGAAGTTAGCGCGGCGCTATTATAGTAGATAGCTGAACCACCTTAGTAAGGCAATTTAGTATAGTTATATAAGTACTTAGCCTTACCCATCTAGAGGTACTACCTTTTACCGTCTATTATAAGCCCTCTTAGCTAAAGAAAACAAGTAATAATTAAAACAAGGAAGCAAGTTATTATATAATAATCATAAAGGTACCCCCCAAGAAACAGATCAACCAAAAGGCAGACGAGAAGAAATGCAGATAGATGGTAAAGTTGTGCGTAGTGATTACGAGCGGTCTCCCTCCTGCGGAAGGGACATCTCATCTCGCTATCTTTCCGCAGCAGCGGTGAAATTGGTTCTGATCTTCTGCTTTCGTATCAGCTGTGATGTCGTCTGTGGGAGGGGGCCATGAAGAGTGGTTGAAGTTGGCGGGGCGCTATTATAGTGGATAGCTGAACCACCTTGGCAGGGCAATTTGGTGTGGTTATATAAGTACTTGGCTTGCCTACCTCTGCAAAAACATCTGGGGGCAATACCTTTCACCGTCCATCGTGAGTCCCCCTTGGCTGAGAAAACAAGTAATAATTAAAACGAGGAAGCAAGACATCATGTCACATCACATCACATCACAAACAAATACAAAGTAGTTACGATGCATATTCATTTTCATATTCAGTCTCCTCGGTATCAGGAAGTAAGGACTTAGCCAACTCTCATCCTATCACATCCCAATCCCAAACTAAATACCATCCACCAATCATCTATTCCTATCCACAAATTTTTGGTTTTGTCTCACCTCCCAAGCCTATGTGCAAAAGTAATCCACCATCTATCCCCCCTCAAGTATCAACAATCGCTCGTTTCCACTTGCTCCACAAAAAAGAATATTCTCCCAAGCAAAAATCCCAAACGTGTAACCCTTTCTTTAACGCCGCAACCCAATGGTGATGATTTTTGCGCCCAATTTTTCGCCAGCCAAAAAATCAAAGTAAGATAAAAATCGCGAGAAGATAAAACAATCGTAACGCCATGTCGTGCATTCGCAAAAAAAGAATCGAAAACGTTTTTGTCCAGAAAGAGGAATAAAAAACGCAAATTTGTACAGGATGTCGAAGGCGCAAAAAGAACCGAAGAAAAAGCAATCTAATGCCAGAAGACTTTAATAGAAATCTGGACCCCCAGGTTGAGGTTGCTTGCCCCTAAAAGCGAGAGAGAGAAATCTCAGATAAGCATGAGCAGACACACATGATGGTGATGGTGGTGGGCGATGATGATGACCAAAGAAAGAAAAATATATACGGGCGGGCCTTGTGATAATAATTACCATGTCTCAGCAACGTATTGTCCATCCTTGCTCTTGATTTCCCAAAACTTCTTCGCTTCCTCTCGTCCAAGGTTTCCCTTTTGCACAGCCACATCGACGAGTGCCGATTCAACACCTTCTCCCATTCCCTTGCTGCTTCCGCAGACGAAAACGCGACCGTCGAGACTGTTGATGACGAACCAGACGAGATCGGCTTGAGCGCGAACTTCGTCTTGAACATATTTTCCCTTTCCGGATCCCTGTCGACTCTGGACGACCTTCTTGACTTCATCCTCGTGCACACCCCACTCACCAGAGTAAAGCTCATCGAGGAGAGAGTCTCGGACTCCTTGAAGAACCCAGACTTTGTTGGCGCAGTTGGCATTCTTCAATCGTCGTTGAACGAAGCCTCGGAATGGGGCGACACCGACACCAGCACCGATCAACAACATGGGTCCATCAGAGATGAACTCTTTGGCTAATGGATTGGACATGAGACCCTTAAACATTGGGATTCTCAGGTCAATCTTTTCACCCTTCTCCTGGGCTTCGATGAACTTCTTGGCTTGTCGTTCAAAGAATCCACTTCCGTGGCCAGTTCTGGTACCCGCACGCCAGTCATCATCCTCATGAATGGTGACTGCAATCTCAATGAGACGTGCGCAGCCAGCTCTTGGCTCACAAGACTCTACAGGGTCATTGGAGAGAGAGTAGAATCTTGCCTTGAGGTATTCGAGGTGAGCTAAGAGTTGATCAAGAGGTGGCTTGCTGGAGGGGAATGCGTGGAGAAGTTGGACCATGGTGCAATGTGGACCAGTTCGGAGGTCACAGAATACACCTTGACCCTCAGAGCTGCAAAGGTACATCAACAACGTCTTTTCGTCTTCGTCCGTGGCATGCTCGGCCAATAGACGGACTAAAGGCTTGGTTGGATAGTATGATTGAATATCGGTACACCAGGTGAGCAAGTCGCGTCGTGTAGTGACAAGCTCTCGTGGCGCGTCGGCTCCCCAGACTGTTGGCCATCTACCACCACCAGTCTTGAGAAGAACAGGGCGATCGCGAAGATGTCGAGGAACGCAGAGTAAATCCAACAGTTCATCGACAATCCCAGGCTCATTAGGTGCCATGACACCGATTGCCCCTCCAACCTTAAAGTCCATTCCACTCTCGGCTGGATAATCGGTGACATCGAGGTCAATGTGATATGTTCGTTTTTCTGCACCAGGTTTGGTGAGTGCGCGTGCACTGAAGATTTTGGCGGAATACACATTATAGGGAGGATGAGGTTGGACGAAGTTTGGTGGGTGGACCGAGGTGTCAATCTTATGCGACTCAATGCCATGTGGGGTAAAATCGACTGAACCGTCCTTTGCCTCGGCCTCATCTTCCATTCCAATGCCAGAATCTGCTGGCGAAGGGATTGGTGCCGCGTGTTTAATGGATAATAACTCGATAACATTCTTGGGGGTAACTTCTGGGACGCCAGATAATGGTGTAGGGACTAGACCAACCTTCAAGTTGAGTGCTCTGTACGCGTCGTTGTCGGGTAGATTGATTCGTTCGTAGGTCAATCGGTCGGTGTTGGTGATGGCCATACAACATCCTCCTCCGCAGCATTTCTCCGTCACGCTTGTGGTCGATGCTCCTCCAATAAGTCTTTGTACATCTGCCTGGTTTGATGAGATCAGCTTCGTGGAGGCGCGTCGACGGCGAGCAATGGGGGGCTCTTCGGGTTCGTCGACAGAAGAGGCGGAGGAGTAACCAAGCGAAGGGGCGATGGATTTCGGAGAGGAAGGGGTTGCATCTTTTGGCTCTTCGGGGATGCAATGCGATGTGGTGAGGGTTCGCAGAGCGGGTTGAGGGCGTGAGATGGTCGACATGATGGTGGGGGGGAGGATTACACGTCGGAGCATGTATTGTTGGAATTGTTGGAATTCTTGGTGGTGGGAGGAAGGGTGGCAATTTATAGATGATCAAATTAGATCAGTCGTGCTATGTATCGCATACGCGAATACAGAGTGAATTGGAGGCTGCGTGTGTGGAAGAGTAAGGAATAGGCCAATTGAGCCAAACAATTCGCTTTGGGATTGCTTCGTGATTCTCAGTCAGTGAATGGTCAGGATTTGTAGTGAGCAATGATTTCAAAGGTGGCGGAAAATTAGCGAGTGGTACTTTGTCGTGTAGGCTGGAAATCGGGCGAGGTTTATGATGCTCTTTCGTTGGCTATGGCTTTGGTGGGGAAGAACTCGGCCGGTACCGCAACAGAGAAGTCGAGAATGGAGTGTGAAGAAGACGGGGAGAAAGAGTCACAATCTTGATCTAGACAATTGGAGGACAAGAGAGGAGAGGGGAGAGGGGAGATATGCAGTGGTAGATTGGGGTGGAAGAGAGAGTGAGAGAGAGTGAGAGAGATTGGGGTGGAAAGAACAGACTCAGGCTGGAATTGGGAGGTTCCCCTGGATCTTTATCAGATGGAAATGTCTCGGTTTCTAGTTCTAGTTCCAGTTCCAGTTCCAGGCCAGGCTACGCTGCTCAGCAAGCCGACGTCAGCACGTTATTTATCCTGGAAAGCAAACCAGCATTAAGTACAAGGATCCACAACGCGGCTAATCATCAGATGGCATGGATGGTATTTCCCTCCAGCAAAATGTCGCATTTCCGTCGCATTTCCTTTCCCTCTTCCGGTCGCTCGCTCCGATGGGCAGTGGAAGCTGTTCTTGGCTTTTGCGTGTTTGATGGTTTGACGCTGAACTGCGCCCGATTTGGCCCTAGCTTGCCCTAGCTTGCACCACGAGTCCGCTGTCGTGGCTCGACGGGGATTACTCTATTCGAGTCAGGAGGCTCTGTGGTGCATCTATTTTAGCAATCCCCTATTATTATTCGCATTGGGTTTGCTGGAGTTTGCTGGAGTTTGCTGGGAATCTGGAGAGCATGAGAGAAGAATTCTGCTGCAGGAGTGACCTTCTTCAGTGGGCACTTTGAGCCTTCCCTTCTCTCGGGAGTCATCTTCGGGCGGCACCTGCCAATTGGCAATTACTCAAAGGTTACTAAATCGGCAAACCCTTCATCCGCTCCACCGCTCTGGTTTGCCATATTTTCTCCCTACCCGACACCTAGTACCTAGTACATAGGTACAGAAAGTAGAATTCCAAGGAGAAGTAGCCTAGCGATAGGAGACTGCCGTTCCTCCTTCCCACTCCCCAACCAGCCAGCCCGTGTCTCCCATCCTCCTCAATAATTTGGCATGCTCGCTGCTCACTGCTCACTGCTTCTCCCAGCTCACAATGCACCAATCTCACCCCATCAGCAAGCCCCCTCTCATGATTTTCATTCCCAGAACACTCCACCTGCATCCCAGATGCCATCATCCCAGAACCCCTTCAACAAATCAATTCCCTCCCTACGAGACTGTGTCATTGGTCCCGTCCACATGCCCTCTCATATCGGGCATTGTTTACCATCGAGTCGCAGTCCACTCGACAATCCCGAAGTCCTGTCCCGGTTCGTTTTAAACACTATTTAAAGCCTAGTGTGGCTTCATTGTCGTACTTGATAATGGCCAGATCTAATCAGATCATCGTTGGCGGTGAAGAAATGAGAGCACCTGAACAGGAAAAGAAAAGATGCTCCGTATACTTAAAACATCTTCGTATTTCACTTCCCCGAGATTGGAGTAAGATCTGATAAGATTAGATGTCCCTTCCCTTTCATCTGGGTGCCCAACGAGAAAACATGTCTTTGATTTTGTTTTTATCTGATCCTGAAAAGATCTAATCACCCACCGCCCAGACCTTTCTTACATGACCCGTCTCCGATACCGGTATCCGCGTTACACGATATGATTGGACAATCCTCATAGCACATGTCTTACCCATGGAGCATCAACTGCCGGATCCCGAGGATCTGATTAGATTATTTGGGATCATCTCCATCTCCCGGGTGGGATACTTGAACACTGATCGTTTCTGAGGTTTCCTCGGAAGAATCCCGAGAGACAGAGGTGTGGTTCGTCAGGGTTACGTTATGGGTAACAGAGTGCCGGATACTTACCGTCCCAACGGTTCTCCTTTTTGTCGCGTGGGAACAGATCAGATGGGAGGATTCGGATGCCGGGAGGGGGGGTTTTGAAGTGGTGTGTTTTTTCTATTTTTTCATATTTCTTGCGGTGTGTTCATAATTTTCTTTAGGTTGCGAGGGTTGGTGTATGAAGTAGGTATGGCCTTTTGAGGGAGTGTCACGCATGTCTCAAGATAGATGGTATATTTGATATGCTTAGTTATTGGCCTTTTTAGGCTAATGAGTAAGAAGCAGTGTGAGCAAAGAGTAGAGTAGAGTAGGAGTAGAGTAGTGACTACTACTCTACTCTACTCACTACTACTCGAGTAGTACTCTAGAGTAGTGGTGCGGGCCGAGTCGGGCCTGGGCTCGGGGTGGCGTTCCGGGGCTGCCCGGGAGCTTGAGCGAGATCTTCTTTCTACTCTGTCTACTACGTAACTTCTTTAATAATAGTCTTAATAGATTAGCTATTAATTATATAATTATAAAAAGAAGTTTTTATTATATATAATTACTAATATTACTAATAATAAGCTTTATAAGCCTTATAAATGCAAATATATAAATATTACTAAGACTACTCAAGACTAATCGAGTAGTCTTAAGTCACTACTCTACTCTACTCATCTGACCCGCTACTCATACTCTACTCTACTACTCAAGAGTACTACTCGAGTAGTAGTGAGTAGTTGAGTAGTTTGTGTTCACAGTGGTAAGAAGGGCCTTTCAATCGAAGTCAACACTCTCCAATTTCGCAGCAACCATTTCATTTCTTCCAATGATATGTGCGGCAGATTTAGTATGACAGTCTGACACCCTACTGAGTACATTGAGTAAGCAACTCCTCGCCTTTTTACTAGGTTACTTGTCCGATGCTGAAATACCCGGCGTATGAATCGAATTCATGATTTACCAAAGTACCTTGGCTATACTCGAGACAAAATTGCTTCTTTCAACGCCACACGGCGATGCCAGATCTACACGGCGACTGAGTGGCCCTTTATGTCGATTCTGATACTAGGCATGTGACAATCTCACCGGCGGGCAACAAAAGTGGCTGTCGCATTACCCCAAATACTCTAGGACAATTGAACAACTAGGTTGACTTTCTAAACTGTTTCAACTTTTGGGATAATTCCGTACAATTACCCTGAGAAGTTGAGAACCCATGAGAGCTATATGCAGGTACGAACCTGAAGTACTTACTGCAGCTTTTACTGTACATCGCGAGCCAGTCCTTGCGTCGCCTATTTTACCCCCCCTTGATTTTACCCCGCAAAACAACCACACAACAACAAAACCAACAACACAAGCGCCCAACTTAAACTTTACACTACAAGTTCCCTTGCCTCAGATTCATCTCGCATTTATTTCCCTTATACTAATACGCCCTTAAATTTCAAATACTACGCCTCTCGCTCGGAGACTTTCCGGTGACTTTCCGCATACATTTCCCTTCTACAATTGGTTCTCATATACGACAACACCAATAAGTAACAAGTAGTACAAAAAACTACTAGAGTAAGTAGCAAGGTGTAAGTCTCCGAGGAGTGTATAAAAAGACCTGTACATTTCCACTGAGTGATAGAAATCAAAACATAACAAACATCACTTTATGAACCTTCTCCCAAGACACCTTTCACCAATTCACTTCTCTTCTAGAGGAACCTCTTCCAAGCATCTTTCAAAAATAAAAAAAACATGGCATCCTCACCCCCAACCCCCAAGCCAGCCGAAAAGCTCCTCTGGGATTCCCCGGAATTCTCAAAGATGTACGTCAACGCCGAGAAAATCATGGGACAGTACGGGAAACTGCTTCTCCAGAAATCCGGCATTGAAAAGGCGCTGCTAGAGGGTAAGGATGAGAGATTGGTGATTCTCGATCAAGCATGTGGAACGGGGGTGGTGACGAATAATTTCATGGAGATGTTGAAAACAAGCGGAAAAGGGAAGGATAACATAGAAGTCACCTGTGCAGATCTCGCGGACTCCATGGTGGAGTTGGTGGGGAGGAGGAGTGTGGAGGAGGGATGGGGGGCAGAGGTGTTGAAGTGTGATGCTCAGGTTCGTTCGCCTTTCTCTTTTCGTCTTTTGAAGTTTTCATTGATGTTTTTAAAATTAGGATACGCATCTCCCCTCTGGCAAATATACACACATCCTCTTCAACTTCGGGCCCTTTCTTCTGCCCTCCCCCTCCGCGGGCCTCACTGAATGCCATCGCATGCTCACACCAACCGGTACTTTCGCCATGACATCCTGGCAATCCGTCCCCTGGACCGCCGATATGCGACAAGCCTTTGCTACCGACCCCTCCCTCCCTCGTTTTCCCGCGCAATCCGAACTCATGGCTGCATTCTCTAAGACGGGGGAGAGATGGGATACCGTTGAGGGAGTCAGGAAGCATTTGGAGAACCATGGGTTTGTGCATGTAGAAGTTGAGGCGGTGGAGAATAGGACGGTGTTGAAGAATGTGGATGAGTTTTTATACATGTTACCCGGCACGCTGGGGATTCTGAAGAGTAAGTTTTGGAGTGAGGAGGAGAGTGCTAAGTGGGGGAAGAAGGCGGAGGGGGTGGTGGAGGAGTGGATGAGGGGACGGTATGGGGAGGACGAGATTGTTTGGGATTGGGTTGCTGTTGTTGCTACTGGAAGGAAGGGTGTTTGAGGTGGTTGCTTCGACGCGTGGGTAGTGAGGGATCGGTGGTCGGATTTTTGTGCTGCCTGGTGCCTCCCACCTCACGGCTTCTTCAGCCTTGAGACAGAATCGCAAAAACAAACTGAAAATCCATGAAGATCTATGGCTTTCTAATTGGTGCCTGAATGGAGGCTTGTAGATTGTTGGGTTGTGGTTGTGGTTGTGGTTTTATGGAAGTTCTGCGACAGTATCTCATGTACTAAAATCTGACGATATAACGCTACACCGAGAGGGAAAGCGGTAGTAATTAGCGCTCGGTGTTCTAATTTTTCAGGACATTTCAATTTCAATTGTTCCAAGCGTTTAGAATAATAATTCAAATTAACCTAGAAAGTTAGAGTAACGAGAGCTATACAACGTATCCGACCGAACAGCTGTAGCGAGACCCTGGCTTTTGGCTTGAATTCCCTTGTTTGTGGCTTCTGAGAGCCTTGTCTGTGGGGTTAGGGACATTTTTTTAATTGGATCTTGACCCTTGGTATTTAATCTCGCTACAGCTGTTCGGTCGGATACGTTGTAGGCAGGTACCAACTAGAAGTATTTACTGCCGCTCTTTCGTGAGGTAGCTTATGTTGGTTCTCTGGCGTAGAAACGTTGCCAGAGATAGAATGGAATCTCGACTTCTTTCCTTGTCTCTCTGCAGGGCCTTTTTGGTAAAAATGAAATTGGGACTTTTGTATTTATTGAGACTCATTTTAACTTCGACAAGAACTGGTCAGCCGTGGTACCCCAAATTTCCTTGCCTGATTCCTCAAGTATCAATCAACCAATCCTTCCCCTAACTCCAACTCCATCTCGATGATCCGACTTTGATCATGACTTAAGAGTACATGATCAAACCCCCATTCCCATTTCCATTTCCAATTTCGTTTTCATTTCTCAATTTTCCAGGCCCATGCCTAAAAGTGCCAAGCGAACTAAATTTACAATTTTGCTTTTCCCCATTTCTTCCCTCCCAAGTTCCCAACTGGTTCTCACATTCCCCTAAAATCTAAAACGTTCCTGAACCCATTGATCTCTACACTCAGGACAAGCCGGATCCTCATCTCCGTCCACAGCCGGCAACGTAACAATGATCCTACTCAACGTGGTTTTGCCATCACAACTTCCATTGGCATGGTCATCGTAGTGTTTGCAATCCTTCGCATGCCAGGTCTGTTCGGGGACTTGGTGGTTGCAATTTGGGTATGTGCGATAGAGGGTTTCGCATTTGCAGATTGTTTGTTTGTTGCTCGTTGAGTTTGAGTTTGTGTTTGAGGTTGAGGGATTGGAGGTTGTGATTGTTGAGACTCTTGGAGAGGGTGGTGGGGAGGGGGAAGCTTGGGAGGAGGTTGATGAGTGGCTCATTTTGAGGGACTTGGTTTTTGAGGAGGTGTGTTTTGTGTTTGTGGTTTCTGTTGGGGACATGATTAGTGTTGTGTATTGATATTGTGGTTGTGCATAATTAGAGGTGTGGTTTTGAGGAGAAAAGGATCGAAGCTGAGAAGGAGCTGAAATGCAAGTCCATCGAAGCTTTTACGAAGACCGAAGAACATGTGTTCGAGTCGTCCCGAACTAATCCGCTGAGACTCGTCCAATGCATATGAAGAAATCGAATTTAATTGAATAAACCAACTCACCAAGTCCGTGTTGTTGTAAATAATTCGTCAAGTGCTTACGTCAAACCAAAGTTACTAACTCTTTGTCGTATCCAAAACAAGTTTAACAAAAGAACGATCGTTGCATCTAGGAAATCCCACAACTCGAACTGAAAGGAAGCACCATTAAATATACCTTCATTCCAGTCCTCCCTATTCATGTTGCGAAAAAGCCATGTCAGATTTGCAATAACTCTTAGGTCATTGAATCCATACCTCACGAGAACTAGTGATGCAAGGAAAAGCCATAAGATTGAGTTCACGTGTCAGTGAGTGTCATACGGAGCGTATTATTAGTAGCAGATTTCCCCATGGGGTTAGTGGTGTCACCGCTTCCCCGCATTTTTACAGCATTATTCAGGGGTAGCTTACATAATATCTATCGCGATGGAATCGTCATGCATTGCACCATCACTTGATTGTTGTTCAAGCTGAGGAGGAGAAGCTTAGTAGGGAACCTTTGTTTGAAATCCATGTGAAGCTGCTGATTTGAATGCATCTGATGACCCTCCAGAGTTGGGGAATGTTGGTTGGGAATGTTGCTCCTGCGGCGAGGGAAAGTGTGAACAGCTTCCGGGGCATTAATTTACTCAAAATGCCGATGCACATCGTGCTTGCTTCTTGGTAGTATATTGGCAGAAAGGAGTGATTTTTTAGGTAATATTACGAATTCTGCGCGTGCTAAAACATTACTAAAAAGTTATTTCGAGGTCCCACTTTCGGGAGCCAAGAGACTTTTTGAAGTCACGACTCGCTTTGAAGTTTGCTACTCAGACACTGGATCACAGTTTTCACGATCAGTTCGAAACAAGAAGCGCTGGTTTGGTTTCACGAAGACTCCCTCCCCTACTGCCACAGATTTTACTAGAATATGGGCTCTTGTCAGAAAATAGGTCGAAGAATCTGCTTTTTATCCTTGCTTCTACTATTTTATAACTCTAGAACCGAATCGTAAATTCAAACACTCGTACTTTAACTGGGTCTTTAGAGCCTGTTTGGCTCGCACATATTCCTACTTTTTTAAGATATGCACCACCGAAAATAAAGAGGGAATATATAATTTATACATACATATTATAATGTACGCAGGCGTTTGGCTAGCATATATTATAGTACGCACATTTGCTTGCACTTCCTTATAATATATACATCAAGATATACACCACCAAAATTCAATAATGTAATCTTTTCGCCTCTATACTCTCAACTTTTATATACATACATATATTTTTACACTTCCCCACCTATAACTACTGCTAGGCACAAGAATTAATAAGATATACACTAAAAATGTGCACTAAACCTGCTCCGAGCTAAATAGGTATATATTCTATATAAAAGCAAAAACTAGATATATACGAGCACCTTTTAGACCTGTACTCGTGCACAAATCTCATATATCTATAATAAATTATGTGCGTGCCAAACAGGCTCTTAAGTAATTGACTATTTTCAAACGCATATGAAGTGATATCAATACAGTCGTAGCACGTTAGTTGATATACCGAAAAATGCCCCCTTTTAACCTCCCTTTCTCGCTATTTCAAGATAATTCAAAAAAGCTCACCGGGCGCATTGGAGGAGGAGAAGCTCCTACTGGCCCCACTTCGCTACATGATTTTTCTGCACCCTTTATACGTTCCTAAAGAAGCCGGATCCATCGTCGCGATACAAATTATCTTGTGGAGATTTTACAGCCTCCCAGTGGACGAAATTGTTGGCACTACAATTTTAGTAACCCTACTCCCCGCATAAAAATCGCAAATATTTAAATCAAATATGTGCAAATGCACAAGAGTCTAATTAACTCTGCGCTAGAGCTCTAAGAACCTATATTCTCATTGCGTTGGGTTGAAGTGATGGTGCAACTTACCAGTATTCTATCAGGTAAGCGAGCTTTACAAGGTTGCCCTCCAAACAGTCTTAAAATCGAGAATAAACCACAACAGAGAGTTAAAATAGATGTAACTCTTTTATATCGTCAATTAGCTATTAAAAATTTCTTCTCTTTTTTTGGGGTATTTTCTGATCTCTTTTCGACGTACCATTGTAGGTTGCAGCTTTTTTTCCGCCCCCGTAGAGGCGAAGGTGGTCAGTGATAAGCGTTTTAACATCTGAGTCAGGCCATACGTTTCAATATTGACAAACGACGCCCACATATTGCTTCGCCTTGCTGCCTTGAGGAGTGAGTGCATCCCTTATCCTTCCACCGGAATTCACAGCCCAAATTTAAGCGAGGGTGGTCAGTGGATGAGGCGTTCCCAGTCGGGCGTTGAATCGATGTGTTTCAATATTGAAAGCCAAACAACACCCAATAAGCAACTGTTACGAATGACGTTGAACCAACGTGGCATCCAACACCTGGTGGTGGCTGGAGATACACATCCTTCGTGATAGACCCCGCATCACCTTTATCACTAAGGTAAAATTGTTCGCCGCAGAGCCTCGTAAACAATAGGATTTATTCAGCCTCACAATTTGGTATCACAATCATTTCGTGGCTTCCTGCAGCTTGGTGCAGTATGCAGTCAGCAATCCTGCTCAGCCATCTGCGTAACGATTCACACAGAGATGCAATTGAGGTTCAACTAAAGCCCAGCTGGGCAGTTGGCCCTTAAAGCAGCCGATGCCCCTTAAAAAGTTAAGGGATGTTTGACTTCAGAAAGAAACAATTGTGCGTAATGAAACTCTCGCTGTTTTTCGGCATTTTTGCATCTACGTGGGGTAAATCCCCCCTCTTCCACTCGGACCTCCATAATTCGCACCTTTCGGACTTACAATCTGCCGCAGTTGTCAATGGACTCGACCTTCGAATATTGCCGCTAGGCGATTCAATAACCTATGGTTCTGGTAGTACTAGTGGTAATGGATACAGACTTGAACTGCAAAACTTGCTGGTTGGGAATACTGTTCAATATGTTGGCTCTCAGCACTCTGGGTCGATGGCGAATAATTCCAACGAAGGTCATCCTGGGGCTGTTATCACACAAATTGCCAAATTCGCAAAACTAGGTTTGAATCAGCTGCCAAACGTTGTTCTGCTTATGGCTGGGACAAATGATATGAATGTTCCCACGGCTTCGAAAACGGCAGCCTTATTGACGAAACCCTATCTGCAGCTCCGGAAGTAGCAATACTTGTTGCTCAATTGATTCCTTCAACAAACGAGATTACTGCGAAAAATATTGGTACATTTAATGAAGCTGTTCCTGGAATTGTCGCAGCCAGAGCAAATTCAAAGAAGAAGGTGGTAGCTGTGAATATGTCCAAATATGTCACAATTGAAGGGCTAAGCGACACGCTGCATCCGAATGACGATGGCTATATTAAGATGGCACTGGCCTGGTACGATGGAATCCAACAAGCTTCTTCAAACGGCTGGATTTCACCACCTTCACCTCTAAATATCACAGCAATCACGGGCCGGACGCTTTGCTCGGGGCTTGTACAATGGGTTGATCATGGAACTGTTGCAACTGGGGTTGGATCGGAAGGAGATACATTGGAAGTGTTTTTCGCCGACATCAATGGTGACGGAAAGGCAGATTACCTGACCATGAACATGCTGGCAAGACGAAGGCGTGGTTCAATAAAGGTGGCGCGGGTGCTGATATAGTTCGTGATATTTTCTTCCGTATCTCTTCAGTGTTCATACTGACAATGACCAGTGGAATGAGCAAGGTGTAATAGCCGCAGGGGTTGGCAAATCCCGAGCTACTATTAGATTCGCAGATCTCAACGGAGATGGCTTCGATGACTACCTTACCGTCGATCCTACAACAGGGGCAGTCGAGATGTGGCAAAATGGTGGCTCTTTTGATTCTTCGAAAAATTGGAAATGGACATCGATAGGAAAGATTGCTTCAGGCGTAGGAGAGGGCGCTGGTGTTTATTTTGCAGACATGGATGGAGATGGAAAGGACGATTACGTCTTCCTCGATGGAAATGGGCGGGCTTCTCTCTGGTTGAATGGCGGTAGGGGTAAAGATGGGAATTGGATATGGAATAGCAAAGGAGAGATAGCAAGTGGCGTCGGTGCGACGAGGGAGGAGATTCGACTGGCTGACATTGATGGGGACGGCAAAGCTGATTATCTTTACGTTGATAAATCGACTGGGAAAACCAAGATGTGGAGAAATGGCGGACTGGGGGGTGATGGGAACTGGATTTGGACGGGAGTGGGAGATATTGCGTCAGGTGTTGGAACGTCTGGATCGGTTGTAAGGTTTGCGGATTTTGGAGGCACCGGCAGAGCGGATTATCTGGACATTGTTCCAGGTTCGTTGGGGGTGAAGAAGTGGGAGAATACTTGTGGAACAGGC
The DNA here is from genome assembly GCA_001414485.1 of Calycina herbarum. Taxonomy (NCBI): domain Eukaryota; kingdom Fungi; phylum Ascomycota; class Leotiomycetes; order Helotiales; family Pezizellaceae; genus Calycina; species Calycina herbarum. Next base: position 14,936 of record LLEY01000154.1, on the reverse strand, counting down.
TCTTCTGTAAGTGGTTCTGGGTCGGGATCTGGCGGTGGTAGCACTTTAACTTCTGTAAGTGTGAGCGTTAGTCTGAGCGTTATTGTGAGCACACCAGATGCCACTGCAACTGCCAGCGGGGGTAGTATGGGGAGCATTCCTGACGGTACCCGTAGTACGCCAACGCCAACTACCAGTGATCAATCTGGTCAAGGAACTGCCCTTACGATCCCGACTGCGTCTCCACCGGCGAAAAGTGGCACCCAGGTTACCCGAAGTTTGAGGTTTGAGGAGATACTGTTACTGGTAGCGCTGATGGTAGTAATGATAGTATTGTAATTAGAAGGGATGGCAGATACAACTTAAGAGCAAAAGAAAGGTCGTGATTATAGTTTCTCTTGTATCCAAAGACATGAATTAACAAAGAAAGTTTGGCAGAAACCCGATGATAATCAGTATTATTTGACCTAATAGTTTTACTTCATTAGTATACTATAATCAAAGGGTGATAAGTACTTCAGCAGAAGGAATTCATTCCTATTAATAACCCGTTGCCATCGATGTACTGTAGAAGGGAGACCGCCTATCAATGTTATCTCAAAGAAGATTGAAGTACTGATGAAACGCATTTTGGCATTTATCAACCCGAAAAAGCGCAGCTTCATGAAAACAACCCCACCCGTCTTCAAGACGCCGTTTCCCAATTTTGTTTTTCCAAATCCTCTTACCCGTGTTCCCAATGCCACTCGAAAAGCACACGCTTCTCGAAAACCCCCTTTATGTTATCTTTTTCCTAGAGTCGATATTCCACCCCCAAAACGATCCGCTCAATAAAATCCCAAAAACCCAACCATTCCCAAAAGTCCGATATCAAAATCTCACCCATTCCTCCTCCTCTCCCTCGTCATCCGGAGAAGAAGTTGATGATGTAACAGACCCTCTTCTCCAACTAGTGTAAAGACCCTGAAAATATTCTGCTAAACCATTCCTGATATCTCCCACACAACCTGCTCGACATGATCTGGTAACATGTGTATGACGACACGCTCTGCACTTTCTTCGACCGTACCAGCCATCTTCCCAATAGACTTTTTGGGTCCCGTTGCAGGTTTGTGGAAGTGTTTGGGGACTTTGACTTCGAGTGCAGGGCTCGAGACGGTAGGTTACGTGCTGGCAGGCATGGTTTGTTTGATACCTGATACACATATTTAGGTTGGCTTGGCTGTTGGTGGGATAGTGATCCGATTAGAGGTACTGGTGCTGCGGGCTTGAGAGTACTCGAAAGCAGGGCGTTGTGACAGGTGAACTGTCTCGTCCCGAAGGACAAGAGGACGTAGTAGACGAAAAAGATGGTCACGATGAAAACGGTTCTTTATCAAATGTTATCAGTAGATAGAGGTTGTCACAGAGGAGGTCTGGGGTTTTTGTGGACTTGAAAGTTGAGATCCCAATATGCTTCAAGACAACTAACTGTAGTGGAAAGCAGCTCAGGGTTTATGGCAGAGGTCACTTCAACTGATCATTAGACGATGATAGAGACGGAAAGTTAGGCCGGTGGAGGCCGGTCTTGAATAAGTAAATCGGGGCGCGTGGTACCTTATCATATACACATCCTACTTGTCTGAAGAGTGTATTCACTCCATGTTTTGAAGTGTTTTGCTGATCATCGGAGAGGGGTGAGAGCGCGTCCCCGCCCCGCCCAAAGGGGGAGAAAGGGAGGATCACATGGCAATCTCTTCAGAACTTTTAGAGAATGTTTAATTTCAAATTAGATGCAGGTAATCGGTTCTCATGAATTGTCCTCGGTTTCCACGTGACTAACTCCCTCTGTTTCTATTCAACAATCACATCTTCTCCTACATTCAAGAGTTGGATGGAAGCTACAGAGGCAAAACCACTTTTTGTGAGTGCTCTATATCTTTTGGTTCGGTAAGTGGCTTGGTATCTTCTCTGCGTGTGCCTGTCTCTCTTATACGAATCTAGCTCTTCTTAAGACATTCTTTCCTTACCGCAAAAAACTCTGTTGATATCTTTTGCATGGTGAATTCCCGAACGGACAGTGTTCAGACCTCATCAAAACATCCTCTTATACTCAAGTGTTCACAGAACCTTCCACAGACCTTAACTTACTTGAATCATCAACGAAACTGTCTTACAAGAAACCTGTCTCTCATATCCCAAACCCCAACAACAAAATCGGTACACAAAAACAACACCCGACCCTCTACCTCCACTTTCATGTCAAACGAACCATGTGCAAACAGATCATCAAAACTTACGACTGCAAACACACTGAATCACACCCAAAGATCCCTTGTATCTATACTAAAGAAGGTCTGGACTGCGACGTATACAGCACAGGTATTGAACCAGTACTAGTAGATGCGGCTGGGAAGTGTCAACGATGCTGCAGAGAACATCGACGAAAGAAGCTACAGAAGAAACAATCTTCTGGTTCGAGTTTCTGGGGAAGGAAGAAATCATGATGAGAGCTTTTGGGGGATTGTGGATTGTGGAGAATTTTGGCCTGGTTGTTATTGATGAGGTGTCTGGATAGCTGTCTTGGGGTTGCATGGGGGCTGAAAGTTACATTTGATGGGTTATAGAACGCCATGAGAATATAAAGACTTTAGCATATTTTGGTACTTTCCTTGAATGGATTATTAATTTATTCAATGATGGTTTTGAACGAGTAAGTCACAGTGTCTTATCAGGCTTGAAATTCCTTGCTAAACCAGACGGTGCATGGTGATTTGCCCCATGGACCCCCCTTGCTAGGGTCCGTAAAAGCAGCAATAAATTCTTCAGGTTTGTACCTGCCTCAATGCCTGACTGCTCTCAAACATCAACCTAGACATTTAAGACAATTGAAATGATTGTTCGAGATGAATTAGATTAATATTAATTTCTGTCTTTACCTTACCCGAGAAAGTTGGAACAATAAGAGCTGAGGCAGGCGCGAAGGCAAAGTATCTATAGCCACTTTTACTGTCTATTTCGGGTCATGATGATATTGTCCGAAACAGTCTTACCTTCATTCTTCCAACCTTCTGAAAAAAACACTTTCAATTATCCTAGACGTTTTCGCACAATCTCAGACTTTGACTTCCTCTATATGGGATACCTCAGTCTCCTTCGTCGAGTCCGTTTGCCTAATGTCATTCAATTCTTTTCTTGTCTCAATCGCAGCTTCACGGGCTTCCGAGGATGAGATGCATTCGTATTTCCGGAAATCTCGTACAGAAACCCGATTTTGGAACAGCTCATCGATTTCCTCAAGAGTGCGACCTTTCATCTCGGGAAGAAAGAAGAAAAAGAATACTAAGCGATAATGATTTAGCGAGCCTCATATATTCTGTTAGGGGATTACTCACTGCCGGTAATAAGGTTGGATACAGCCCAAATATATGCCACTTTTGGACCCCAATTCAGTTCGTTGGAGTTAATAAAGTATGGTGTTGTGAATGTGATAAGCCCTAAACTCGCAAGTCAGAAACGACCATGGAACCTTCCGTTGAAATATCTCACAGTTGAAAACATAAGTGATAGCGGTGCCCAATCCGATCGTTATGACTCGGAGACGTGAGGAAACGATCTCGTTGAGTAAGGGCCAGCTCAAAGTTCCGGAAAAGCCATTATAAAAGAAGCAGTAACCAAGTGCGCATGCAACAAGGGCTTTCCCAGCAGCTTCGGAGTTAGGTGCTACCGTAAATGCAACGGCTATGCCCAACATAAATAATGCTGGCAAAAAGTGTCCCGTCATCATCATCGATCGGCGTCCCATCCATTTCAAGCAGAAATACATTCCAATAGCAGTCCCAACTAAGTTTGCGACCTTGTTATATATCGAAGCCTTGAACGGCTCTTTAATCCCTGCCATTTGAAAAAAGAAAGTACCATACGAAATAATGAGCCAAAGTCCCGAGGAAGAATGCGAAAGAATGACCGCAAAACAAAGTAAAGTCCTTCTCAAGTCCGTTCCTTTGAACATAGCCGTATACTGCCTCCCCTGAGTCAGTTCCTTCTCAGCATCAATTCCTCTTTTCATCTCTATAAATTCCTCTTCGATGAGGGCTGGTGTAAGCGAGTTGCCCCTTAGACGCTCGAGCGATTTTCGCGCTTCGTCAGGTCGGTTTTGGATGAGGAGCCATCGGGGTGATTCGGGGATGAACATCACCAGAATTCCTAGAAAGAAGGGTATTGCGTATAGTGAAGCGAGTGGGATGTGGTATGAGAGTTTTGTTAATAGGTCCTTCGAGAAATTGTCTGTTATTGCGCCGAGTAGGCTACCCGTGTTTACCCAGATTCCAAAGAAAGAGACGATGATGCCGCGCAAGTGAGCCTACAGAAAGCTCGAGTGTCAGTCAGGTACAAAGACTTCGTGATATCAGGAGAAACCCAGAATGGTGGTAAGGTCCTCCTCGGTCGAAGTTCGACGACGCGCACCCAACCCACGGAACAGTATTGTTCCAAAATCCGTTGAACAATTTGAGTTAATTATGCGAACGAGGTAGAACAATGAGAGTCCATTATCCAAGATCGTTCGCACAATTGTTTTCATTATTCGAACGTTTTAACAATCTCATTTTCCCGAGAGGCAGGAGCGACCTCTTCTGAATAACTGTGTCCAATCCACCGAGGCGACTCTTCCCGTCATACAAGGGGTACTCAGTCACAGTGTCAACTCTGACGGTTTTTTTGGACAAACAGAGTGATTAATTACCGGACTCGACTCAGCTGTATAGCTATTCGCAAAGGTTATAAAGAACCCATTCGAAATTCCAATAGAAATCCTACCAGCATATAATCCTGCAAGACTTGTGGTTCCCAATTGCAGAGCAGATGCTATGAATGATACCACACATGCAACCCAAATTCCCGGCCTTCGACCAAAGTGCTTCGCGAAAATCGGAGTGAGAAGCACCCCAATGATGGTTCCCACATTTAAGAAGCTGGCGATCAGTTGTTGAGGTGTTGTAGCGATATTCCATCCCGTCTTCATTTTCTTGTCTCGATATCCGTACACCTTTAGAAATCCAACCATGGCTTGGAATCCAGCGATCGTTCCGGTATCGTAGCCGTATTGGCAGTTCGCTAGGGACATTGCAAGGCAGATGAGTATGCATTTCCAATTGCCTCGGACACCATTGTTACGTTTTGATGAGTGACCCATGGTTTTTAATACTTCATACTTTATGGAAGTAGACAGAATTCGTAATCCAAGTAAATGTGAAGGTGATTCATTTTTACTTTGTGAGAAAAGTCAATAGTGATCAAGCCCCACAAGGAGGGGTAAGCCACCCCACCATTTATGCAGAAGCCAATAGTACTACCTGGATTCTATACGCTGGTTAATGTGCAAATTATATTTGCATACCTTGGCGATGTATACAATGAAGAAGACAGAAATTGGTTCATTGGGACGAGGAAAGTGGCAAAAAGCGATTTTTGTCCGAGCCCAACGAACGATTGACTGAGTCCAGCTCAATTAATCGTTCGTTTGGTTTGCTCGTTTACCGAGATGGACTGAAACAATGAGTATCATTACCCCCAACGTTTTGAAAAATCGAGTCTAAATTCCAGTACAATTAAGTAAGTAGTATGACTTTCTTGGCATTTAACTGACAGCCTGGTCCATTGTTTATCTGCCCATCCCTTATTAATTGATAACGGGTGCATCCATGCTGAGTTTGCTGATGTCAAACATTGTGCAACACAGCTAGCTTTTCCCATTGGCCCCTTCGTGAATGCCTGCACTTATCGTACTACGCAGGGAGTGTAATTTTGCCTTCTTCTTCCCGTGTGAAGTAAATATGACGAGATGACTAATTAGCGAGAAGTCAGCGTTCAAACAGGCTCACTACTAGAACATGTTATCACCAACCTCGGTGGAGCGGTCTTCTGGCTCAGAAAGAAACCTGCCGCTGGAGAGCTTCATAAACTCGTCCACAGTAAAACGATCTGGCCCTTCCAGCAATGCCCTCCTTACATCCCTAAGCGCCCATTGATGCATCAGGATAGCGGAACAGAAGACCAAGACAATATTGAAAAGAATCAAAAGCCAAAATCCAGCGTGTTCCAGTTCTACCATAAACATACACATGCCCACTATCCAGAAGACATATATGATGAATAGCATAAGAAAGACGTTGACTATAGTTGCGCCACTGGCTATTTTAAGCGTAGTACTACATGATTGACATGGCTCAACAGCTGGCAGTTTCTTGGATTCGAAGTCGGTATCGATGCCGTCTGAGGATGAGTCGTTATTTGCCATCGTTGATGACTACTTGTGTTGTGAGAGGATGTATTTCGATTTGTTTTAGAGAAAGAGAAAGAGAAAGACAAAGATGATCGTTAAAAGGATTGTTGTGCGGGCACTATTATAGTCGATAGCCAAGCCTTCCTTGGTGACTCACACAGCAGTAGACATCTTTTTTTGTACGTTCTTGAAATATGAATGAACTAATTAAATTTACCCTATAAAGTCGGAACAGCGAGTGCCAGGTAGGCATGCTGAAGTATTGAAGTGCTGCTTTCCTGATAAAAGTACAATACAGGCAATTTCAAAATCGCCCTCCCATTCTTTCCCATGTAAAATAACATTGACAAGGTGACTAATTAGCGAGGAAGTCAGCCTTTTAACAGGTTACCATTAGAAAGATGTCATATCACCTACTTCGTTCCAGCAAGAATGTCAAAATTTTCACACAGGAAGTGAAATCTTGCCCTCTCCTTTTCTCCGGGTAAAGTAACAGTGACACCCTGACTAATGGCCAAATATATCAGCATTCAAACCACCAAAACTGCATCTCACAACTAACCTCCCTGTACTTCGGGCCCGGCACAAACCACATATCCGTGAAATTCTCCATAAACTCCCTGGCGGAAAATCCAGCAAGTGAACACAGCAACGTTGTCTCCACAGCCACGATCATCATGGCGCGCATAACGAAATATGTAACGAAGGTGGAGAAGAAAAGCAAAATGGTAAATATTGCTGCAATCCTGAATTCGTCTGGACTTCCCGGGGTGGTGATCATACACATGAATAACATAAAAGTGCCCCCAACACAGGTTAAGCAAAGGAAGCTGGTGGCAGAGCATGCGAGGATAACTGCGAAGTTTTCACGACGTGTTACAATACACGAGTGGCATTTCGGAGACGCATTTTGATTTTCTGACTTTGTGTTGGTGGGAATGTCGTCTGAGGGAGAGGTGATGTTTGTCATGACTACTGAGTTGTAGAAGAATTTCAAAATATTTTTCAGAAGTTGAACAAAGAGTATTTGAGGTTGTGGGGGAACTATTATAGTGGATAGCCGAACCCCCTTGGTTAGACATATTTAGTGTGGTGGTCTAAATAGTTGGCCCCGCAACGTGCCTATTCCGTCATTCTTCCAATTTCGTAACACAATTCAAAACATCAACCTAAGTGCCTGAAACAATGCAAACCCTTGTCTGAGAAAATCTGGGTCAAGTAACTTAGATTGTTCAAACTTTTTAGAATACTTTTAGCTTGTTACTCTATGGATCTGGAACAACGAGAGCTGAGTAGTCAGGTATACGTTTGAAGTATTCACTGCAGCAATTTTGTCCGTCGTAAGCTAACTTAGTCAGTAGATTATCGAGCGGCTAACTAACTTTTCAACTTCACAGGTGAGGCAATTCTCTCCGTACGTTCTTACTGGCTATTTTCCGTAGTGACTAAACCTTCAATCTTAAGTCTGAGAACTCGGAGTTCAATCGTTCTTTTGCATCTTTGCTACTGTTTCTTGAAGAATATAACGAAAATAGTAACTTTTCAGCTATATCTATATATAACTTCTATTTGTAGATTGATCGAGTACTACTTGAGTTTCGAAGAGTAACTACTCTACTCTACTCTACTCTACTCTATTCAAACTGCTCAAGTAGAGTAGTTAAATACACTTTTAGTATACTAGATAAAAGATAAGTTGTCTAGTAAGTTTAGTACTTTCGTTCACTTATACAAAATTATTAATATCTCTAGCATGGTAAATAACCAAAAGAATGAATAGATTAAAATCATAACAACGCCTATCTATACCACACACCAACCCCCAGAAAATACCACTCTCAATGATTCATAAAAAACTCCCCCTATCAATGAACTCCTCTCCCATCCCAAGAAACCCCCCAGCAAAAGTAAAAAGCCCAAGACAAAAACATAATAAAACCCGCCACTCCCAGCCACAATGCAACCCGCAATCTAACACAACGTATGAGTATAAGCATAACAAGCCAGAACTAAACCTCCCCTACAACTACGCTCAACAAGGTCCGAATTGTAGTATCCACAGCACTAGTTTAGAATCAGAATTAGTTTCTATTGCTAAAAAATCAAACCAAACTTCCTCCCTCTCCATACTTGTACTCCCGCGAGCTCCTTCTTGGCCGTTGGTTCAATCTATTCATTTTACAGTCGTGCTTGTTCTGTTGATGCCTTGCTTCAATAACCTCAGACTTCTTCAATTCCTTCATTTCGTATAGGTCCATAAAAAGAAAACCGAATAGTAGGGCGTCGATACCCATGCAAGCGCAATCGAGAATCAAACAGAAGACATTTCGTTTATCCAGATAATTCCAGGTATTGTCCCACAACGATTGGTGAAATGCCATACTACCCAGTGCCAGTGCAAAAGCGGAAAGTGCGACCAGACAGGTTTCCATGAAGAGTCGTGAGTAAATGAGGCTTGGGTCCAAGGGGCCGATGTTCAAGTGTCTTGGGACAATGAGTCCAAACGAAATCCAGTAGATGTTGAGAGCACCCTAGAATTCTGATTAGAATGTATACATAACTATTATAAAAAATATATATAATACTTACAACCATTGTTGTTGTCCAAGTATCAGATTGAATGGGCTCACTCCATCCCTTTATCGTAACAAGAAGGCTCATTGCTATACCATAGAAAACAATAACCAACACAAGCTTTAAGAATAGTAAATTCTATGCTTTCACATTTCTCCTTCAAGGAGAGCCAGCCGGAACGGGTGCAGCAGCAACCCACTGCTTCAACTCGAATTGAACAATTGGAATTTTAAATCTTCGAGAAGTACTGGGACAATTGGGATTTTGGTCTTCGAGAAGGACTGGAACAATCAGGATTTCAATTCCTCGAAAAGGATTCACACACCGACGAGATTTCTGCAAAAGAACTGGGACAATGGCAGATGGTTTGGTCAAGTTGCATGTATTCTCACAGAATGGACTCACATTTGAACCTCGTATTTTCTCAACTGGAAAATGAATAGGCAGGAGCAAACCCGATTTTTCGAGCCCTAGAATCGAGGCCGATTTATTTACAAGGCCCGTGTTCACCTCTTCAAAACACCATAACCATTGCCATGAGCATCAAAGTACATACAAAAAACATGGCCCCCCAATAAATGAAGGTGATGAAAAACATTTCAATGGCTAACCAGAACGTCGGAAGGCAGGAGTAACATTTCTCATACATGGCCTGAACTTCTCGTTGATAGTTGGTGGAAATGACCTGAGGGAGGGCGACTTCTGCCATTTTGATGATTTGTTATAAAAAGATGAGTTTTGAAGAAAGTTCGTTGAAATGATAACTGAACCCCTCAGAAAAACACCCCAAACTTATTAGACACACAACTCACTTAACAAAAATCAGAAAAATATACTGAAAATAATACATAGTAGAGAACTGATAATCTTATCTTGTGCGTGAGTTTCATATTATCATCGTGTGAGTTGTTAGAGTTGTCTGATACTAAAGACAGGCTATGGTTTTGATGTTCTAGCGAAACGGGCAATTACTGCTAACAATTGTTCCAGAAGCTCTAGGTTGATATCATCTTAAGTGTTTAAACTACCCTATATAGGTGGAACAATGAGAGCTAGGTAACCAGGTGCAAACCTGCTGATGGAATGTTGATTTCCGGAGCAAATTGTTCTGAAGAATTGTTCCCTTGCAATGTTGCCACCCCATTGTTGACCCCATGAAACATGCAGTATTGAACAACACGACGTGGAAAAAAGTCTTGAAAACACAAGAAAGATATGAGTATATGCGGAAGAGTCTAACTCGCTCAAAACCAGCTTTTAGCGAGGTTTTATTAAGTTTGCGTTGAGTTAGGGTTGTCTTGAGGGCCTAATACTGCACTTGTTGGGCATCAGAATTTGCGACCGTAATCCTCTCGCAACTTGATAAATTAACAACAAATAATCCCAAAAATACAACAAAAATACTCGCAGATGGGCAAAGTTTTAATTTTTGACAGTTTTTAGATTATTTGCGTCGAGTTATAGGCGTTGGCATTTTTGAAGTAATCTGCCACTATTTTGTCTACCGCGAGCAAGCTTCGCCGACCCTCGGCCCGGCTCCGATAACTGCACGGAGATCGAATACCGGTGTACAGAAAAGTTGGCACCACACTTTGCGATCCTACTAAAAGCGTAGCGTGACAATTCAACAACAACAACAAATCGTAAAAATATAACAAAACTATAGGTAGATGCGCAAGAAGCCAATTTCCATTTTCTGTGTTCCTTAAAAAGGTTTTTTATCGTATTTGCGTTGAGTTATGTGCGCTGGTAACCTTTCCAGCTTCAATTAACGTTGTTCCTGTCTGTCCACCGGGTTTTCGCTTTGCTCTACTCCATACAGTAGTTGCTTTCAAATCTCCGAAAAGAAAATGCTCGTGATAAGTATTGCTTTCGGTCCGCGGAAATTTTCTGCACTTAGACTAGGAGTTCCGGACGGGTGTTGTAATTCGAGAGCGGCTCAACTCTAGAACTTCTCACCACTTTTAGGTGACGACAACGACTCCTATCCCACACATTTGCCATGCTTTTCAAATCAAATAAAAGAATTGAAGACCATCTCCCCACGCGGCTTCGAAAAACGAATTGAAAAGCCTTCTTCCCAACTTCTTATCGCAAAAAGAAATCATCTTCAAAGGACCACAGATGAAGCGGTTCATCCTTTTGTGTGGGGGAACCAATGATACTCTCTCAGCCCTGTCTTCGGGTCGCTGCCAAGCAATTTGTCAATAGCTTTGTGGTTAGCGCTCTTGTGCGACCTCTACTCCAGCCTTTCCTTTTTTCAACATGGACAACATTTCACCAACCGGAGAAAACCTTAATCGCCAACAACTACGAATTTGCGATCTGCCCTGTGCATTTGACGTGGCTATCACGATCCCGTTACCTCAATACCTGCTGATCCAGTCGAGACTCGAGGACTACTACCTTATACCGTTGATAAACCACAACTCGATGAAGTGCGTAGTGTAGTGTAGTGTAGCTACTCGGCCGGCTGGGGTTTCTGTTGAAAGCCGGATATCAATTTGCTAGCCTGCTCACCCGGCCTCCAGAAGATGCATCGCTAGAGTAACACGCAAAAACGGGATGCTAAGCGTTATTGCCATCCAAGAACAAGTAGTTTATCGAGTAGTTTATCGGTAGATTCCAGGTTGGCACTAAGTGTTGAAAAGGGAAGCAGCCTCTAACTCTACTTGCTCCTTCCAACCAACCTGGGTAGCTGTTGGCGTTGGTGTGATCAGGTGGTGCCTTCCTCCCCTTCCATCCCCCGGTCTGTTTGTTTCCGGGTTCATGGTCCATACAATCACATTATTTACCTGCTTTCCAGGAAGGGTAGGTTCGACCTAAATACCTCGTGTGTGGAGATATGGCCCTCTCTTTACTTTTCCCGTCAACTTGTTTCTCCCTCCCTCGATATCTTGTTTAGTACACTCTTTTGACAGCGGCTTGCCGTCGTCCTTGCTCCATAAGGGCAGCTCATCCCTCTTTTCTCTCGGTTTCTATCTTTCCACTCATTTGCATCCAATACAGCTCTCTTGCTGCTCCTTTTTGATCTTGGGAAATCTCTATTGAGGCCTTGACTTCCGGGCCCCAAAATCACCACTTCGAATCTTTGAAAACCTCCGATTCCCTATCATGTATACCGGAGTGACTCGCGGGGCACAAGTCACAGGCATTGCCGTAATGGCTTTGTTTCTGACCTGGCTATCCTTCTCTCTACGACTTTATGTCAGAACCCGGATTCTGAAATTCTTTGGGAGAGAGGACTGGTTGATGGTAGCTTCTATGGTTGGTTTTATGTGAATCCTTCAATGAGTGTCACTAATTTTTGCAGATCTTGCTCACAACACTCTGTGTTCTCTGTCTCCAGGCGATTAATTTCGGGCTTGGTGCTCACATGTACAACATTCCATCGCTGGACAAGGAGATTGGCTTCAAGGTATAAATGGGAGAGTATCCGGGGCTTGATCTGTGCTGATGAATTACAGTACATTTTTATTTGCGAATTTCTCTATGTCAGCTGCACAGCTGTTACGAAACTCTCCATTGGAGTTTATTTCCTTCGCCTGGCGAGCAAACGCTACCAGATATGGACCATATATACGACTATCACTGTGGTCATGGTGATCAGCACCATGTACTTTTTCTTCCTCCTCCTTCAGTGCATTCCGATCAACTACCTGTGGAATCAATACGAAGGCGGTGCAGGTAAATGTCTACACGGCGACATTCTGGCAAATGTAACATATGCTCATGCTGCAATGTCTGCTCTCACGGATTGGGCCTTTGGAATTCTACCAATATTCTTCGTTTACAGAATGATGATGAACCCAAGAACCAAATATTCCGTCATTCTGATTCTTTCCCTGGGTTTCTTGTAAGTTTACACCTTTGTTCCCAGACAATTATTTTGTGTTCTCATATCCTTGCGCCACGGGAACCCCGTTACTGACGTTCTTTTTCAAGTGCGAGTTCCGCAACCATCGTCCGAATCGTCTACATCCGGAGCCTAACACTCACAGATGACTGGTCATGGGAAGGAATAAACCTAGTAAAATGGTCAATGGTCGAACCCGCCATCGCAATCACAGCATCCAACATCGCCACCCTCCGTCCACTTGTCAAAAATTCCTTCTTCTTCGCGAGAAAACGATTCGATACCGACCTTGACTCCGACGGACGAGAATCGAACGATAGCACATACACGTCAAAGGCCGGGAATAGGGTCAAGGCACAGGATTACACGGTCGAGTTCGCCGAAATGCTTGGGCTGACGAGAGTTGGAGTGACGACTGAGATTTCCGCAGGCTGCAGTCAAGCGGAGAAGAAAACTTTCCGTGGACGGTTCAGCGTGTTTCGTGGTGGGGAGAAGAGTGAGAGTGAGTTGGACTTGAATGATAAGAAAGTTGAGGAGTCGGACTGGAGCTTTGGGATCACGGCGACGACGATCATTATACGCGAGATCAAGTGATGATTGGGGGAGGGCCATAACTTCGGACGAAGCGAGACGCATATTTTGGAAGTCTCTTGTGAAATTTCGAGGATACAACAGCAATACGACTAGAGTATAGTTCGCGAGATAATGGGATAATGGGCTGATATATGAAAGAGAGGTCTGAGGACCGAGTCGCGAGAAGGGAGAATCAAACCGAGTTTGAAGTTGGGAGACAATTTTGCTCAATCTGAGGGATATGCAGATGTAATAGTCTCGTGAGGAAATCTTTTTCGAAAAGAAAAGAGAGGAAAGAAAAGCGGTTGGAGTTTTGGGAGTTGGGGGGTTTTACCTCCGTACAATATTTTATTTGTAATGAATGGGAGTGGACTGGATGATAGTAATTAATATAATAATTCATCAAAGGCCATAGTTTTGTGGTGATGAATTTGGTTGAGGTTTACTCGGTGTATGTACGTACATATGAGGTCTTTACCATGCTGTGCTGACGGGCCTCACGATGGATAGTAAAAGTGGCAGGTTCGTACCTGCCTATCTAGTTCATTGTTCTAACTATCTAGAGTAATTCAGAGTGATTCCTAAATACTTGGAACAATGCGGGATATTTGCTTAGATGTTTTGAACAAACAACCTAGAAGTAGGCTTACCTGGGAGGCAGAATCCGGGGTCTGCGCACCGGTCCCTTTTCCATCTTCAAACACGATATCTGTACGAAAGGCGAATCGTTCCTCTGTTTTCATAAGACCGCACATGAGAGGCAATGCGTAGTTAGACCCATGATGTTGACTAGCTCGTAAGGTTGTCCAATCATGGGGGTTGGATGCCTGGTTTTGGGCTGCGGTTGTTTTTCATGGGTTTTGACTTTTTTGAGGCTCGGTTTTGGATGGGGTGAGAATGAGGTGTTTTGTGTGCGAGGCATTGGTGAGGGGTGTTGAGACTAGGGTTTGGGGGAGGATAAGAAGGCGTAGTATTTCTCGTTGGAGAAAGTTATTTTGGAACCAACAAATAACCTGTACCAACAACATTAGCGATACCAACAATTACGAAATTTACGACGCGAGAGACGGATTGAAAGACGATACCGGCATACCGTTTTTATGGAATAATACGGCTAGGGATAAAGACAACCCAAAACCAGGGGGACGCAAATTTACCAGCGGAATCGAAGTTTGGGGAGCGGGAAATCATTTGATTTGAAGGACAGAAGTCCCTCCCCTCGTTGCTTGAAAGAGGAAAAAGAAGATGTGTTTTGGAAGTAAAAAAAATAAATAACGTAATCAACGTTACGAAGACGATGAATCATTACCTTCTCGACCGGCTTCTCCTAGGTACCTATTCCCTTCCTCTATTCCCTCCTTCCTCGCATAAAGATCACAAACTAAGAAGTTATCAGAACAGCCTACCTGGGCAAGAGACAACCCTCAAACTCCTCAAAACCACCACCATCCAATGATAAATTCGTCGTAACACCCATCAACAACACTGGTCCGTATTATAGGCAACGTCCCAAGAAATATACCAAAGTCCGAGAAGATGATCGGTTTATGAGTGAGGCTGAGTATGCAGCTATGTATCCAACGCATGGCGGACATCATTCCAGTGGGAATGGGGGGTTTGCTTGGGATGTTTGTTCGGATATGGAGGGGAATTATGGGGGACATCATGGGGGTAGCTCTTGGGGTGGGGATT